>JASDQU010014229.1:65208-90355 GCA_032191745.1 Picea mariana | reverse complement strand
AATTGCAGCTACTCCTCCTCCTCCTCCAAACTCACACACTTTTTCTGGTTTCCTAAGTGAGACTGAGTCACCAAATGAGCCAAGATATCCTCTATTTATATTAATTTGTCTAATGATTTTTCTGGCATGGCCACCCTAAATTTCTAGTAATTATATTTTCTGTTTATCTTTTTCCTATGAGGCCGACTTGTCTTCCTGGAGAACAATACCTTATTATTATATATTCTGTTGAGATGACATGTCTTCTATGGTTTTCACACATTTGTTTAGGGTTTCTCTTGCTTCCAGAGTATTCTATTCTATTCAACGGTTACATATGGAGGTTAGTACCTCCCGCAACTACCATACCATCAACACACCCTCTTATCTAGGGAGGTATTAATGATCTCAAGAACATCCATCCATATTCACATGGCATGGGAAAGACTCTCATAGTATTTTAGACCATTCTACAGGTAGCATCATCACGTCCCACATGGTTACACCCATGTGGACTTATCAATCTTGTCTAGGGGCCACAACCTGCTAGAGAAAACTAGAGATACACCTTGTAGTGTGGGTCACCATCATTGTCATGGGAAACACCTGGATAACATGCTCACCCATGGCTACACCCATGTCGTGGGTATCATCATTACTATCATCAAAATCTGGTAGCAATCTGACATTAAAACATATCCTCACAATATCCATGAGCCTCATTTAGCTATATTAATGATCCATATCCACCACCATGTGTCTAGCACCTCATGTCATTCTTATCCCATGACAAGAATCATGACCCATCAGAGCCACATTCACCTCATAGTTGATCCTCTCACATGATTAATCCGTGAATTCATTTATCTTGATGCTATCAGACATGTGTGTCTAGCACCTTGGGTCGTTATTGTCCCTTGACAAGAATTATGGCCACATCAGAGCCACAAACACCTCATGATGATCCTCTCATATGATCACTCCATGAATGCATTCAACTTGATTCTATTAGACACATGGAATTGCACCTCAAGCACCTCGAGTATTCAGTCCATTGAAGACTACGCCGGGGCACATCTACTCCGGATGTAGATGTTCCCTATCTCCCATGGTCTGCAACTCAATTCCCGTGGAGATAGAGTTGGCCTGATGCGTATTAGGGATACTCACCTACTTGTGAGTTAACTACTCGCTTACTTGTGATAGTTTCAAGGCCCGATGCAATTCACACATAGGAGTTCTAGCATTAACTCAAATATTCAATCCGTCAAAGATTACATCTAGGTCTATTCCCACATGATCAAGTCCGTCTGATCAATCTTAAAATATAGACACAATGCTACAATCATCAATACTGCCCTAGGGAAAAATTTTCATTCCTTCCAAGCTTGTCCTAGATAGAGGCTTAGTGCAAATGCCAACTATCTTCTCATCTGTGGATAAGTGATGGAGCCTCACTGCTCCTTCCTGCACCATGTCTCTAATGAAGTCTTGCAAGATCCTTCGGAAAGATACCTTGCTTCATATCTTGCGGCACTGTCTATGATATATGGCTTAGTGCTACAGATATATGCTTCCCCGCTTTTCTAGAAATCTTGCCTGATCCCAAGTTGAAGTAGCACCCCAGGTGCTAGATATGTCTTCTGCACTCCCAATCCAAAAATTGTATATCCCAACAACCATATTTCATCGTTGGGTATCAATCATATCTGTATGTACCACAACATAGGTACCTACATGTTGTGTTGTAACCCAATAATACGATCATGGCTCAACCATATAGTGGCAAAAGGTACTCTCTGCAAAGCAAATGCCTATCCTGTCACACAACTTCCTCAGATGTGTCATCATAGGTGTGGTCATGGACTTCCTTCCCATCATGCTAAACCTCTTCAATCTCCTCACTAAAGATCTCATTTGGTGCCAGCCACGCTTCCAATATGGTCAAGATCCTTCATCTCAAACTTTGAAATCAAATCCCTCTATCTGAGATAATCTTCGAACCTCGCTTTTGTTTGCTGCATGCACCTTTGCATCCTGCAAAGTGTCATGAAACCAAGCTGGATTCTTCCTGATCAATGACTCCCTCTGAGTCCTTTTGAGTCTTTCTTTTCTGTGGTAACCTTCCTAGAATATGTAGGAAAACCTACCCGAAATATAAACAACAAGAGCAAAAGTATTTTCAATATAATAAAATTTTATATAAGAACATATCAATTTCATGGTAATTCATTATAACATTACCAAGGTGTCCTTCTTGAGAACAAGAATATCTCATAGAGGAGATGTTAGTCCATATTGCAATTAAGTACAATAGGAATTTATCTTAATAGTACATGCTACTAAGTATTCATTTGTTCCTAGCATTAATAAAATCTAAAGGATTGCAATACTCACTTAAGCAACAATAATAAAAATATCAAACGTGATATGCAAACCTGGAGTCTGGCTATTGTCCTGCTTGAGTTGTTTTTCTTCCGAGACATGTATTTTTTCCAACCTGGAGAGTGTGTTGTTCCTATGAATGTATTGGATCTAAGATCCCTCTTGATCTACTATTGCTACTTGGAAAAAATATCCCTTCTTCTACAAACACCTTCAAGATAGTGATACAATTTAAACATATACAAGTAAATACCTCTGACAACAATGGCACCATCCAACAACAGTGACAAGCAATGACGAACCCAAAAATTTCAAAGTGTTCCAACTTGCAATCTGGAGGTAGTTGTATATGCGCTAGGGTAAGACACACTAGGACAACCAAAAATTAGTCCCAATACTTCACAAAAACTTTCACTGCAACTGGTACTGTAACTGACACTGCAATTGGTGTTGTAACTGACACTATAACTGGTGCTGCAACTGGCATTGTAATTGGTGCTGCAAATGGCATGAAGGAACTGACATGAAGGAACAAGAACAGATGAACTAGCATGAAGTAACTGACAATGCAATTGCAATTATTCTATAACGAGCTTGACAAATAGCTACGGATCTACCTTCCAGTGGTTAGGCTGTTTGGAAGGTGATGTGGGCCCATAACCTATTAGAATATTTTCCTCGCTTAAACATATACAATGCTACACCATTGTCACCCACTCATAGGCAAAAAATATACCCTCGACCACCTTAACCTTTGACAGAAAGAATGATTCCAGGAAGCCACACCAAAACCAACAGATGATCAAGAGNGAGAAAGTACCAGAAAGACTGAACAAGAGAAAACCATACAACTGCAACTGCTTCTCCTCCTCCTCCTCCAAAATTGCGCACTGTTTCTAGTTTCCCAAGTGAGGGTGAGTGAATAAATGAGCCAAGACAACCTCTATTTATATTAATCTGCCTAGTGAATTTTCTCGTTGGGATGGCTTGACATTCTAGTAATTATATTTTATGTTTATCTTTTTCCTGTGAGGCCGACTTGTCTTCCTGGAGAATAATACCTTAATATTATATATTGTTCTAAGTTGACATGTATTCTAGGGTTTTCACACATCTGTTTGGGGTTTCTCTTGCTTCCATAATATTCTATTCTACTCAAAGGTTACATATGGAGGTTAATACCTCCCACAACTACCATGATATCAATAAATATAACCCTTATAGTTACTACATATCTATGTACATAGACCTGAGGATATAGTAAAATAATTCCTCAGAGAGATATTATGATTCCACCTAGTAATTACCCCCCCTAGACTGACATGTTGAATATACTTCTAGAAAATCCCATTTTCCTAAGTGCTTCCTCAACTCACTTATCAATTGATTCGCCTTCCCCATGGTCTCTTCTAACAGAAATATGTTTGTTCAATAGAGCTCGACCAACCTTTTTAGGGCCAACTTCTTGGCTTGGTCCCCCAACCCTTCCATTTTAAGAAAGAGTATCTTCATGGTGTAATCGAATGAGGGGTATGCATTGATATAAGGACCTTAGATACAATTTTTTGATGGCCTTGGTTTATCTCCTTAATGACCTTCTCTTATTCCCTTTTTAGAGCATATTTTCTATCGACTACAAAAGGTCCCAACTCCCTCAATGAGTCAAGACCCAACCCTTTATACTTGGGAGGATCAAGTGTACCAAACCCTATCCAGGGCCACAACTGATAATGGCCACCCCCTTTGGAGAGTGTGGAAGAAAAGTCAGTTGTAGTCTCCCCCTCAAACTTTGTTGAGAAATAAAAGAGGGTTTGATTCCCTTGAAAGGTCCATCAAGGCCACAAGGTAAGCTAATTGAAATGAATCAACTTGTGTATCTATGATTAATGAGGGAAATATAGACTCTTTACCCCTCTTAGAGTCTTCTAACTATCTGCTCGAAGCCCTACCACTTTCACCTTTACCTTCCCTAATTTCAGAACTGGGCAAGAAAGAGAAACTAGTATTGAACTTACCCAAGGAAAGGTTTGTCACCATCCCATGAACACAAGTCCTTGAATCACTTGGTTCAGATGTCAAAGGAGTGTAGTCACCAGATTCTAATAACACATCACCTCTATTCGAACCCATATTCACAATACTCCTCAAACCTACAATAAGGGGAATTGAGAGGTCCCCTACAAATATACTTCCTGGAGTTGAAGGAGGGATTTCCCCCCTACCCAAATATGATTTCTTCTCACCACTCACATCAGTATCAATAACCTACTTGCATATCAATTTAGTAGGAACCAAATAATCATAAATATTACCTCCAACCCGCCGACAGTTGCAACCTTCCTCCTCTAAATCTTCTTAACCATTAATTTTTCGCTATCAATGAAGACATGGCCCCGCTCATGGCACCAAGAACAATGAAAGGGAATATTTAGGTAATCCAGGATTTGTGTACACCTCTTCCCTTCCTAGACCAAGTCTATGAATTTGAAGAGACCCTTGTTAACATATATATCCACAAAATCCTCGACAAATGAGTGAGATACACTCTTCAATAAGATGTCGTCAACAAGAATTTTCTTCCCCCAAAAATCCTTGATATCCCTAACCACCTACTCAGACCAAAAATCCATAAACAGGTTTGAAAGATTAACCCATACCGACGTACTCCCCATGAAATCAACTTTAGGGTCAAACATAGGACTCGATGGCATCAAGAATAACATAGAACTATCTAGAAACCAATACCCCTTTAAAATTATATTATCATCCTCCACCAAGCGAAAAAATAAACCCCAACCATCCTTTGGAAAGTATATGGTAGATAGGCCCATAAACCAGTGCAGGGATCCAACCTCATTCACCCACCTCCAAATTTTCTCCATACCGACTCGTTGGCCTAGGAATTTTCCTACTAGTGTCTTCCTAAAAAAACCTATGATTTGTTCCACCCGCGAATATTCTCCAACAACCAAGGACACCCCCCTCCTCGAATTTTAACCACCTTTATTTTCCTCCTCACATTCTTCAAAGTAGAGGTTGAAAAATACCCCCGTGGCTCTAAATTTTAGTCCATATGCTCACTAATGAACCCATCACCTCTCTGCACACTTACAAGATCTTCCTTGGAAACACATCATTAAAGTCCACATGACTAACCTCCTCCTCTGCTTTGTAACCAACGACTCTCTCTCCATCCATTGAAATCACCGATGAATGGGAACCATTGGATCTAGTATCTTTTCCTTGCCTCAAACAACCTGACACCTTAATCAACATACTAACAAGATATTGCCATGATCCTTTCTTAATACAATCTCCTGGATTTGCTAACAGTTCAACTCCCCGACCACCAATAAGCCTTTTAGTGGAATCTAACTCATCCTCCAACCTATCCTAGAGCTTATGGATAAGCGACAAAGTCCCAAGTGACTGTACAAAAATAAGGTCTTTGGTGAGTGAGTCTTCCATATAGTCCACCAGTTGGACATCGTCATCCATCCTCCCCGCCCTAAGCTTGCACACTAAGAAAAAAACATTTTTTCGTGGACTCTTAAACCCTAGCCGCATGTCTCCCAAAACCTCTCTCCATCAGCATTGATCAAAATAACAACCCCACTCAAAGTAATGAACTCTTACAATAACACATTTTTAATTATTAATTTGTTAGATATTTCAACCGATACACACATTTCCATTGGTTAAATCTGCCAACATAGTCACACATTTCATGGTGACTTTGTTCTTTTTTCCTCTCTTAGGAGGATATATATATGATGTATTCATGCCTACTTCACAAATTTTCATTACATTTCCAGGCATATAGCCTTTGATTATAATCAATTTCTCCCACTTTAGAAGCATTTGGACAAGAAGATTCAAATTCTATTAAAAATGATGGAAGATGAAGGAATACAACCTAATGCATTCACATGTAGTATTCTCATAGATGTGAAAGATCGGATTGCGATATTGGTGGGATGGATCAGGTCACTGAGAACATGAAATCTAAAGACAAAGAACAAGATAGTGAGAATCTAGTATTGATTTCTAAACATTATATCCATGTCGAATCTCAAGAATCTGGAAAATGATAACATCAAGGAAAAGCATATTATTTTCAAAATGTTATTTCCTCTGTATGAAAATCTAGGTAAATCATGAAAAGGCGAATATGCTTTGAAGTTTTTTAACCTAATGGACAACACAAGACTAACACATGATGATCAAACATATAAGATAATTATTTAGGATTTGTTCAAGACGGGGAGAAGTCACATAGTTTAATTCCTTTGGCTCCAAAGTCTAATGAGGTAAATATAATTCATAAACTTCACTGACCCAATAGAGTTTGAAGTACATGGAAGATCAAAGATGTACAATTTCTCTAAAAAACCATAAAATAGTGAAGAGAAAGAAGGAAATAAGGCACTCACCTTCGCTTCAGTGGGTTGGAAGTAGATGAAAATAAAATACCCAATAACAACACCAATTGTAGTACCCACTCCAAAGCCGAAGAAACCCACAAAAATACTCACAAAATCCAATTAAATCAATTATTGTAACCTAGGATAGGTTATCAACCAACCAACAAGAGATGGGATCAATTTACTTTTCCATTTACATAGTAATTTCAAATTCCTCAACTAATGTGAGACCTAATTTATTATTTCCATTTTCTTGTTGTGAATATTATTTTTGTTTGAGGGATTCAACATATTGCTTGGTTCAAAGTAAGGACATGCTCTATAGCTACAATAGGTTGTTGAATCCCCTATGTTCATAGAGTAGATTAGTTGTTGTTTATTTATTTAATGGTTGAAGCTTTCCTTCATCGTTTTGTTGTATATTATTTGTTATTTCATTTTATACTTGCATTTGTTTATGAATCCATGGATTCCTCGATTGCATATTCCATGGATGAATAATTCATTGTGCATTGATTCCACTGTTGCAACTACTTATGGATTCCTCTACTAGCATGACAATACCATGTGGTTGGCCAAGGAATCAATGTGTGGGGTTGAACAATGTGCCATAGAGTAGCTTTCATGTTTTCGATAGAATAAATTTCATGCTTGAATGGTGTTGGATTTTTCTTTTAACATGCCATGGTCTCATGGTTGGATGAGGAATCAATTTACTTGCTTTCATTACATTAAATTTACTTTCTAGCAAATGTATTTCAAATTCCTACAAGGTAAATTCGTTTAGCAATTGTGAGTCAAAGTACCAAATGGGAAAGGTCTTCCCAGGGAAACTCTTGCTATAGAATGTCCACATTTTTAGTCCATGCATATGCAATGTCATTTACATTATCAACACATAAGACTAACAATATACAATTCATTTAAAAACACTTGAAATCTTGAAGGTTGCATTGCCTATGTACACCACTTCAGAAGATTACACTCCTTGGTTGATATTTTAACTGGAATTTAGGTTTAAAAAACCCATGATTTATTACTACAATTATTTGACTCACCACTTGGTGTGGCCATGAATCATTTATCCCACATGGGCCATGGTAGTTGTCGCCCATTACTTTGTTGGTGAAACATGCAATCTTCTCTTCCTCATGGCTTCTAGTACTCATTTACATGTTGTGGTAGAGTGGTAGATGGTTCAAATGTGGGTAGAAGTGTCATGCTTTTATAGAGATGTTAAGACTTTTATTCATTTTTTCTAGAGCCTTTCTCTTCCTTAAAGATAACATAAATGGTAGAGAAATGTCTTTACTAACTCATATCTAATGACATGAAACCACTCTAATGTGTGGGTATTAGATTCATATCAACAAATTGAATGGAACCTTCAAATAACAATTATTATTGACAAAGTGGGTCGGAGCACATGCTAAACTCTTATTGACTGCAAAGAATCCTCAGGTATGAATCTTCCACTGATTTAATGTGAGTTTTCAACCTGTATCATGAGTGAAACTTCTACCATTCCTCTCCCTTGGTGGTGTTGTAATCTTTTACTTTAGAGGGAAAACCCTCATAAATTATTTTGGGCCATTTATGTTGGTGAGTGGGTGAAATTTGAGCCATTCATGGGTCCGTAGGACCTTCCTCCTTTATTTCTCTAGCTCTCCTATGAAGGGATTTGATTGTTGATCAATTTCCATGAGGAAAATGATTCATTGATTATTTCCATGTTAACTTGTCAGGTGTCTTCTTGCCATTTGTTCTTGAATATGGTAGAAAAGGTTGCGTGGCTTCTTCAAAGTAAATAACATTTATACATGCAAAATCCATTTTTGGATGAAAAGTGGCTTGAAGAGGAAAATATCTTTCACTTTTCACAATTCATATGCTTAAGCCACGTGTTACAATGGTTTTAAATTGTGGATTTCTACCTCCCCAATAAAGAACTTGATGTTGATCCTCCACAATTAACAAGGAAGTTGATAATCGATTTAACACCACCATTAGACTTGACATTTAAATTGACCTTATGTATTTGCACTATAGATCTTGGATTTTGTGGCATATGGTGTGGTGATTTCTGATTGGTGGAAGAGATTAAGCTTTGGGCCCAATGTAATATTTTTTGATGTGGAGATCCTAGAGTCTGTATTGTCGAAAATTATTTTCCTTGTAAGCATCACCATATTTAACACTAGGGGACATGTATTTTGTGATGGCCTAAGGGTCATGGATCTAAGATCCCAATGTAATTTGGGCCATTTGTGGTGTTTTAATTGTTGACTTTCCTCAACAATCTCAACCCCATGATGGAATGCAAACCCTTGATTAAGTTGAGTGGGAAAAATCTGGGTCATAATTCATGGCGTTTTGATTTGAAATGGATCTGAACTAATGAATGGGTAAGAATCAGTACCTGCAAGACATTTCAATAGTTTAATAAGGTTATCTAAACTATGTAAAATACAAGTAAATGTAAATGTTGAATGAGACAAATCTGAGAGGGAAAAAGAGAAGAACAATTAAATGAAACAAAAAAAGAGAGAGAGAAGTTTGAGTAATGGGAAGCAAAGAGCCATGGTTGTTGGCTTTCCCCCTAGCTCCCTAGATCTCCCTATTTCCTCCTTAACTCTCATTCTCAAGGGGTATTTTGGCTAAGGAGAGGAGGATGCACAAATAACATCAACTACATTGTAACTAGAGATTGTCAGAATGAAAACACTGAGCCCCATTCAAAGTTGGTTTCCCCATTTGGGTTTCTATGGTAAATAATGTCTTTTTGTGCATTGATTTTTGTTCATGTGTTGAGTATGTGGATGATTTAACATGCTTTTACAATCTATTAAAGCTATTGTCAACATTTTAATGGTTGCTATGAGGATTTTAAGCTAGATTTTTGTTAGTTATTAAGCTTATAACTCAATTATCTGTATAGTGTGGAAATTTTCCATCACATTGTAGTATCTTGATGACCAATATCTATTCCAACATCTCGATGTCCTCCATCGTTGGGTGATTTAAGAGATGGGAGATCAATGGTTCCTATTATGAATTTGTTGCTATTACTTTGGATTTTCTAAATTGGTTTTTAAGTGTTGTAGGAGGATTTATCTCTCTTCCAAGGTCACCTTCTCTTCCCTGAAATTAATTTGCCTTTTTGGTTGGTGTTATTTAGCTCCCCACAATACGTACTTACCCTCTGGGCCACCAATTCTCTTTCTAGTTGAATTTTTTCTTCCCTATACAAAGAATTCACCCTTTTCTTTGAGCTATACAATTCACTAAGACCAATTTCATTAGTGGTTGGGCATTTTAAACTAGCCATGCATTTTATTTAATTTCCTGTCGATTTTTCCCTTTAGCTAGTAGATTTCTCACTTTCTTGGATCATTTACACCATTTGAATCGACATTCCCACATGATGCTTTTACATAGCATTAATTTACGGCTCCAAATCTTCAGATTTTGTGGGAGGCTGTACATAGGTTGTATGTAGGTGGGAGGCTGTACATAGGCTGTACGTACGGTTGTCGGGATCCCAAAAAAAGATGGTCCCCCCAAACATCGATTATGGTACTATCTCAATTCTGACGGATACTAAGGTTGTCTCACTTCCTACGTCTTGGACAGAGACGTGTCATCGAAGGCGAAGTTCTACACTAATGACAAATTATCTATTCATCAACGAATTGACTATATCAACCACGTTTTATGTCGTCAGAAGTGAGACATGAGGGCGTAGAAGATCGACGTAATTTAAGTGTTTTTATAAAAATACCATGTTTTAAGTTGTCGAAAGTGAGACGTGGGAGCGTCAGAGTACATATGTCCTGTTAGTGTTTAAAACAAATAATTATGTAATGCATACATATTCTCCTATAAGACCTTGGTTGAAACATCATCTCGAGTTCATGGAAAATGGATTTTTCTATGGTATAAGCTAATCTCTCTAAAAGGTACCAAAATTGGACTAGAAAACCTAGGAATTCCCCCACACATGACAATGAAAATCAACAAATTTATCATCTTTCTTAGCAAACATGACAATTTGTTCTTCAAACAAGGATCATAGAAGTGACTGGAACTCATATTGTAGACAAAGAAAGTTCAGTTAGAAAATTAAGGAGTCAAATAACATCAATTATAGGTTGCCTAATGTTGGGAATAATATTAAAAGGACTAGTCTTGAAACTGCAGGTTTAAGTTCCCCAACTCATCAATTTCTCTTCCATCCAAGTTTCGTTATTGGTTATGGTTATGCTTCAGCATTGGAAAAGGAGAAAAAGGTGACAAAAATCTGCCCTGAACATGTTCTAGGACAGTGACAAATTCTGGTCAATGTCTGCTAAACAATGAATTACCTCAAAGATAAGTCTTATCAAGTACTAATGGTTTGATAATCCATAATCAAGTTTGTATCAGAAGATTGAAACAATGATGTTTTAGACAACAAAAGGTTAATATGAAGAGCCCAATGAACATTATAATTGACTCATAAATCTTGTTACTCCCATGTGTGCATTCTACAGGACGGTCGAACTAGTTGTTAGTGAAGAGATAAAGGATGGTCTACTTAGCTAGGTGCAACACTTATAGGTTGTTCATCTCCAAAGTTCATATTCTTTCCCTTGACTGTCCATAGAAACCAAGCATGCATGCACTTTTATTTTTCCATAAATATTTAAAGAAAGAAAAAAATAGGATTTTAGGGTGAGGTCGACCAAATTGAGAAGCCATCCAATGGATGGGTTCGAACTAAGTTCAAGAGAAACTACAAGGTTATTTGAATTGGTGGAAATATTTCTCTATTTTCGTGGTTATCATGAGTGGATAGTAAGACAATGGGTGAGATGTTCCTAAAATCAAATTTGAGGTCATTTGTTCTTACCAAGAAAAGATAAACAACAAATTTATGACAAAAGATCACCCAAACAATAAAAAGGACACTTTTAGCATGCATGCAAAGTTTTTCTGCTTCACTATATTTTCTTTCCTCTTCCTCTGGCAATTAAGTGAGTTGGTTGGGAGAGTATGAAGAATCAATATCTATATATGCATATTTGACAAACAAAGAGAGGGTTGGAGATTTTTCTTCACACAACAGGTTGTAGCAGTGGACACCACTCATCACTCTTCATCTTCTGGGCCTCTCACCACTCCCATCACCCCATGCAAAGAAACCAATGGAATCCTGCCACTTGCCACCCTCATGTAATAAATCTCTTGGGTAATATGTGATTTGATCTGATTATGCTTTGTTCTAGCTCCTTAAATCTATTGGTTGTTCATTGGTTGAATGATATTCCAACATTGTGCTTAGTCACATGCATTTATTTTGATTTAACATCACCTAAAGTGCACATCACATTCACTCTTCTTCATGGATATGTTGTTATAAATGTCTTTGCAGATATGAACCCAACCATCATAATATTATTTGAAACTTACCCTCGCTCTTTCCTGTTTATGGAAATATCAAGAGGGAGTTCTTTGTGTGTTGATCGGCTTGGAATTTGTGCATATTTTTAGGTTATATGACAACATACATCTCTTAGGGACACCCCTCTAATACTAGAAATGAACTAGTCCAAATAGATAGGATTTCCAACTGTGACATGGATTGGTTTTCCTACACTTATTAGGTCAATCTCCCCGTGCATATTTGCATGATAAAAATCCCCAAGTTTTATACTATTCGATGTGGGAGTGGGTGCAAAGAGGTTTAGGATATATGTGTTGGATGACTTGCTTCTAATTTTGTACAAGGCCGACCAAATTTTGTCAGAGCACCGATGGAGTAGTATGCATGCAATGACATAAGAGCATGTTGCATCACAACATGAGGAGTGAGAGTTTGAAGTGGCTTGTATGAGTTTGTCGTTGTCATCACAATTAAAGTTATTGGAATGTTTCTCAATTTCCAATGCTTCTCGAATGATTCAAGATGAGTGACAGGGTGCTGAAGCTAGGATTTTCTAACATCATTAGCTTCTTTTGTCCCCGATGAAGGGTGTAGCATCCACTTGAAATGTTGGGCGTTTCAAAACTTCTGACATAGTTTATATCAAGAAATCTCAATGAGAATTCATTGTGTAGTTCAACTGCTAATCTCTTCATCAATAGTCTACTTTGGTATTGGCCTGATAAAATCTTGGAGGCTGTTGTTGAAATTTTTGGATGACACTAGACATGATTGTTCTGGCCTCTTCCTCATCTCTTCTACAATAGTGTAGGTTTCCTTTTCACAATTTTCCTTTCATTTTTTCCAACCCCAAACTTGAGTACATTCCAGTTTTTCTCCAATTGCCTTCTAGTGTAACTTTTCACTAGTTTTGGACATTTCTTATGCACAAATGATCATTTTTAGAGGTTAGTGCTTCAATTAATCATTTTTAGTTGTGACAATAGCATCTTCTCTTCAAAAGCATTCTATATAGTGTTGAGCCCTTCTAGATAGTAAGAGTTCCTAAGGGAGGGAGTTACACTCTGTTTTTGGCACATGAAGAGGGTGTATTACTTGGGGATTAATCCAGGAAGTTAGACATTTACTTGTTGCAACCGTTACATTATTTTCTCAACCACTAGAAGGGAATCCCACTTGGAAAGTTACCCCCTTCTATTCCGAGAGACATTATTTAGACCTCTAGGCTCATTATATAAGGGATGGAAATGACAGAAAGAGCGGGGTAAGGTTTTCCATGAGTCCTTCCACTTTTTTTTTCTCTCTTCTTAGTTGTCACTTTGAAGTTTCAAGAAATGAAAACATCATATGAGATTGATTTTGGTGAGCTTGAGAAGTCAATATGTTAATTGTACTTTCAGGTTTGGTAATCTAAGGATCTCTTTTGACAGTTGAAATTTGATCTTCTATGTGGAATGTTCGATCAATCAGATGGCTTTCTCACTTGCTAACTTTTTGAAGGTGGTAGTTTTCTAACTATTAAGATTGGGATTAATCAATATATCTTGCATATTTTCTTCTCCCCTTACTCCATTCACCTAGTTTACGCAGTCACCGGTCACTTAAATGATAATTTTTAAATTCAATTTTATCTAGGGATACCCACCCGAGGCTGGAAAAGCACCATCCTGAAATGAGAAGAAACCAACCAAGGTGACAATGTGAGATGGTTTCTTGTTTTTACACTCAAAATTATCTTGTTGATCTCGTGGAAGGTCACAAAGACAACTTCAAGTGCTAACATTCCCATATAGCTTGATTATTTTTCCATTGTTCAAACAAATGATATGATCTCCATGATGGAGAAGATTTATATTGATAAATTACTTTGGAATTGAGGACAACATCATACTTTTTGATCTTGATCACATCTAAATCTCCATGATTGTTGTCAAAATAGAGATATTTGGGTATACCCTCTGTCATACATCATTCCCATTAGCTAGCTCAACCTCATAACTATAAGGAGTCTCTTGGATTGGTACTTGTGCCTGACTTCACAAGTTCCTTGAGCACAAAAGTGCTAGTATACAGAGCCATAATCATTACCTTTTAGTAAACTTTTGGAACAAAGTTTCTAGCCCTATTCAGTGCCATTATCCTCCAAGGTCACTTGTAGAATGAGAAATATTAAGATCATGGGCTATTTTTAGGCCCCACTTTACTTGTAAAAAAGGTGAAATATATAGAACATGGGACTAAATGTTGATTGGAATACATCAGATCTAGCATAAGAGAACTTAGTTTTCTTAGAGGAGAATTAAGGTCACATGACAACATACAACCACTCAAAACCCCATCATATACTTTCTCTAACTGGGAGGAATTTATAAATTTAATGTATATGAATATATCTATGAATTGTCAAGGTTGAGGCACACAATTGTTTAGCTAGTGTAGAATTCCTTGTCCAATGACAATCTTTGAACTAGTTTCAAGCATTATGATAAAGTCTTGGTTTTTGGGCGCAACTCTTTGAGGCCTATGTACTCAAAAAACCTTGTTTCCAACAAGGAACTCAACATTGTAATTGACTATAAAGAAAGGAATTCAACCACTTTTTTTTGCGCCCCTTCTTGCTTGGAGTGACTAAATTGAATTATTGCATGTATGTAACCAATTTCAAGAATTGACTTTGCAACAAACAAGAATGTGTTTTTAAATGTTTGAAATGATTTGTGGGAAATATGGGTACTATCTCCCTCTAAGTTGCACGATTAAATGTCAATCCCATATGCTCGTACTTGATAGAATTCAATGAAAATGTTGCAATCCTACCGATCCTGAAATCATGAGAACTGATAAGTCTGCTGAATTTTGAATGACATGAAATTCTACTTTCTACATCCACGTTTTCTTACAGAAAGGCACATGGTACAGGTCTGTACTACACATTTCCTACATCTTATATCTCTCTATTAATAGACAATATCACTCGTTCTTGGTAACTTATAAGATTGTGTACATATTGTAGTAGGTAGGGTACTTGGCAATTATATCACAGAGTCCTTAAATAGAATGCCACCGATCTCTTAATGGAACGCTATCGATACTCATATTTGATTACCATTTCTCTTAGAGCATTCAAAGTTAAAGAAATGCTAGATAAACTTATGCAGATGTTTTGTCCTCATTTAGCTTTGTAGATATCGAAACAAAGTTATCATAACCACTGAATTAGGGCCTTGTTCTTATCTAAATCAATGTGCAATTTGTCTTCATCAAAGATGTAACAAAATTATGCTATTAAGTTCACCCTAGACAAACTCTTATTGTTGTTTACCTGGAGCTTTAGCTTCAACTCCAAGCATTCCAAGCATACAACATTGATATGCCAATTAGAATGCCATTGAGAATCTGAGATGCACAACCAAGAAGGTGCCCAAGTACACAATTTAAGCATTTTATTCATTAGTCTCTGGAATGTTGTGGGTTGGTGTTCTAAAAAATGACCTCTCCATACACAAGATTTGATACTAAACTTAAAAAATAAGAAGATATAATTAACACCTAAATTTAACTAGGATGTCAGTTACTTTAGTTTGCTCAATGAATGATTACAACATGGGAGACAAAACAACCAAGGTTATCATTTACATAAAATTTTATGTACATTACAACAAAACTCTATGCAACAAATTGTGCTTCTCTTTACATCTCCAAGGTCTCCATGGTGGATGGTTATAAGGACCCCTTAAATTTATGGCACTAAAATCCCTATTCCCTTTGCAGGTATGCACAATTATTCCCTCACTATTATATGTTGCAGAATTTCACTTAGGGGTAATTGAATTAAACAAGACCCATTTCCCAAAGAACCCATAAAGTGTTTATAATATTTCTTACAAATAAGTTTCTACAATACATGCTCATGGGTTCACTTAAGAAAACTTTCAAGTTGCTCACTAAATGTCTGTGTATGTAGGCAGAGGTAGTCTGGATAATTATAGCTTGGCCCAGTGATGAATACTTCTTGATGTATCCTTTATTTTTAGTAGTGGGATATCAAATGAAGATGAAATGTGATCCCTTGAAAAATTGAAAATCCAAAATTGTGTTGTAAAAACATGTAGCTACAAGAAGCTACGAGAATCAATCTATCTGCATTTCTACAAGAACTATAGGAAATCTCATGACAATCTAGTATAGGAGACTATCAATAAAGAAATTGCTACAAGAAGCTACAACAAGCACTCCTCTAGCACACAGTTTCAAATTTTTTGAGTTTCAAGGGTATGGGATCTTTCAAAGTATCATCATACATTTGATACAACCATCCTTCAAAACTTCAATCCATTGTTTCCCATAAATCAACTTGCTCCAAGATCTCTTGCATACCTATAGGAAGCTATAAGATCCCCTACATATCTACAAGAAGTTGTAAGAGATAGTAAAAATGACTATTTTTCATCTCAAATGATCAAATAAATAATAAAATGATATCTACAAAAAAAATACTCCATCAACATCATCAAGGATCCTCCATGCAAGCAAATCAAGTGAACTATACCAGGTACCTCACTCACTCATAGTTCAAACTCATTTTCATTTCACTTAATTGATCAATTGCACCCCAATATCTTAGTCATGGTCAATCAAACCAAATTCCCTCATCAATAAGGTGGGCCTTGCATCTCCACATAAGGGGGGTCATTGATTTATCTAAGGTGGAAACTTAAGTCATCCGTAGATGACAAGGAAAAGACACCATTGCAATAAGTTACATGTAACATAATCAAGAGAGAAGGTATTAATGATAAAAGTCACATTACTAGCAAGGATGGGATAACTCAAGTGCACCAACCTTTTGAAATGAAAAGGTAAGAATGCTCATACCACCCAAAATCATAATCACGAGAATTTGTTCATGCATGCCAAAGAATTCCAAAACACTCTTTAAGCTACCAATATGCAACATAACACAGTTTAAAAGACCATGCAAGAAGGAAAGAGCATAAGGGATGCTACAAATATTGACATTAAGTTGAGAAGTCAAAGCTTAAAGGTTTCAAAAGATTGATTTCAGCTACAAGAAGGCTATATGAGAAACTCCCCATAAAATCCATTACATGTTGCTACAAATTGTTCATCCCTGACCATAATACTCCACTTAGACAGAGTTGCCTTAACTAGTTTTTCTAAACCCATATTCTTAGAATGATGTAGGGGGTTGAACTTGGAAAAATTTGCACTACATAGACATTCATCATATACAGAGTCTACCACCCTATTTTTCCAAGAAAAATTTAAAATGTGGCACAAACTCAAACCTAACTTCCAAATTTTTTTGAAGCTATCACAAATAGTTGTAACCCTACTTAACTAGAACTTCTATAGTTTCATTGCTTGGTTCTAGTTATAAACATGGGTGTGAATATAATTTCTATAGGAGGGATATTCTAGACTAATAGGGTCTCCAAAAGAACAAAAACTTTGAACTTGGGATGATATGTTCCAAACCCTACTGATCCAAAATTTATTTGTTTCCATCATTTGCAATTTTAGGACTTAGAGCTTGTGTTTTTTCCTACTTTCAGTAAGTGTTGTGTAATATTATACCCTCTTGTTTTGTTGAATTTCCTTTCACATCACAAAACTATCTAGTCAATGTATCTCTGTTTGATATCCTTGTTACAAGAATATTCTAGGATAGTGAATTTACCCCTGTATTCAATGTTACAAAATTCTCGGGATAGACATCACAGTGAAAAATGGGGGGTGCTTTTAACAAGAGGGAGCTTTCAAAGACCTAGGATGTATAAAAACATTGAGGTAGTAGGAGTATTTCAACAATCCAATTGGATGGTATACTTTGATAGGTTTTAGATATATGATGACAGAGTGGCACTAAAGTTTGCATACAACTTTTAGAATGTTAGAGATTATAAATACATAACTACTATGAGAGGGATGGAAATACAAATAAATGAGTTTGTAATAAGAAAAGATTCATTCCTCCTAGTGGGTCCACCTTGGGATAAGTAATATAGACAACCTACTACAAATGACAAGACATTACTTTTATTAATCTATGAAGAACTAGAAGAGAATAAGAATGGATTCAAAAGGGAAAGTCTCCCAGGACCTCGGGATGAGGTAGCATATCATATGTTGAAGTATATAATATGTGAGGGGAGACTAAACATGTTGTATGCATGCCATTTCAGATTTTTATGCCATCTAAGAAACCTATTTCACCAAATACCTAAGGAAAACCTCAACATCCCCTATTTCTTGCTACAATCTTTGAGGTATATGAGTTACAAAGTAAATAATGGGAATGAATAGGCATTGTCCCACCATTGACTCATTAAACTTGTAGTTTTTGATGCTCTAGAGATATAAACTATCAGAGTATCCTAGGAGTAATTACCTAGTATTAAGATTTGTATCATGTGGGATTTGGGCTTGGTGTTAGAACTAGGTGATGTATAAGTAGTGTAAGTTGCACACTTAAAAGACATTATGCTAGAAAGGGTATGTGCAGTTTTGCATTGATCATTATCATTTTTGATAAAATGCTCCATTTCATTTGGGCTCCAATGGTTTGTTCATCTAGTCAACTCCAATTTGTAAACAACAAAGGTAGTTCCCCACTAATTGATCATACCACTAAAAAAAAAGAAGGATCCAAGTATATAGTAATAATTCTATTGACACTTGTGAACAGGCCTTACATTTCTAAATGCACATCTAAGCTTGATAACATGATTTTTTTTATTATCAATGCTTCTAACTCAACTTGATACCAATATGGGTGTAGCCTAGTTCTCGATTCCATACTACACTCTTCCCTATCCTCCTTTGTTTCCAATTCATCTTAAGTATTTTGATTACTTATGTGTACCCATTCTTTATTCTCATTCAAAAAGATAATGCATATGTGGGATTTCTATTGAAGTAACAAAATTCTACAAAGATATGGGAAGAGATCTAGTAATGGTGGCATCGGTAGAAAGAGTGGGAGGAAGATGGAGAATGACTAGGGGAAGGTAAGGGGAACACGGTGTTAGGGTCCTAACCCGCACATAGGTAGAACAATATATTCAGATGTAATAAAGGTCAATATTAATAAGGCTTTTCAATAAAATAGAATAAGGCGGATGTAAGAAGACCTAATAGAAGCTTCTGCTTCTAGAAGGATCTTCCTCTAGATGTTTCTTTTGATAGAAATATTTAGTATAAATAGGAGTCGAGGGGATGAGAACCCTAGCTTGGAGATTATTGTAATAGAGCACTGCTCGACTAGAGGTTGCCCCCTCGAAGAGGCCCGTGAACATTGCTTTATGAATCAAAGTGCTATTTATATTGTTGTTCTCATATCATTTCTATGTTATTGCGGAGATTATGATGGTTATATTACTGTTATTCTGCCATTTCTAGCATTTTATTTCTATTCCGCATACTTTTTATATCTGGTATATTACAAGTGGTATCAGAGCACTTTCCTTGGCAGAAATTGTGGGTAATTTTTTTTGTAGGGTAGAGACGTATTCCGACGTCTTTAAGCCATAGAGATCAGTCGTTACACACATAAACCCGCTATTGAGGGATTCATACATGCAGGAAATACAAGTGGTTCTTAAGCGCACATTTGTTGGACACCCTTGTAACCCCTGTGGGTACCCCTTTGAGTGGTAGCGCATCAGACATCACTTGTGTACGGATCAAACTAGATTTCCTAAAGCCCTCTTTAGATAAACTGATTGGTCGCCTGACTGCTATAGTGCCACCGAGAACAACACTCAGGAAGATACTCTCTAGTACTTGGGTAGTTGGGTAGTACGACTAAGGGTACAGTCTATCCTCCTTAGTTAGTGCCCTGAGATATTGGGTCGAGTACTACTGTTGGACCCCGCATGTATATTAGAGAGCTATAGCATAGGGAAAACCCTTGTTTATAGAACCCTTGAATATCTAACCCTTGGGGGACAAAAACATAAAAAATTAAAACAAACAAGATCTATTGCTGCGCAATTGTGTTTGGGTTGCCAAATCACTACACTTTTATTCCTAGTTAAGCATTTGGGGATTTCATCTCTGTAGTATTCTTCAGACCAGGGTATAACTCTGCAGGTGTTAAAAAAAAAAAAGTCTGGAAAAATTTTCACCATTATTTGAGACCTATTCCATTGGATTCACCTCTTCTCCCTTATCACATTCATACATATCATTTTTTGGAAAAAAAATTTGACCCCACTCACCCCTTTTCGGTTTCCTCTCCCTCATGGCCCATACCCGTAGCCAAGAATTGGAAGCTCGCTTCAATGCCTTGCAATCTAGTCTCACCGAGACCCAACAAGAATTGAAACAACTCAGTGCCAATGTTGCAACAATCAATACAACCATCAATACAACCATGCAGTCCTCAATTGAGAAAGTCAAACAAGAACTGATCACCCAGCTTGAATTTGTCTTTTCATCACTCTGCACCAAACTAAATATCCCTACAGATAACCCTTCCTCTGACTCACCCCCACATATTGATGGTGAACATTCCTCTCATTCCCATAACTTTCAGCACCATCACTTTCAACGTGACCTACACCTTCCGCAGGTGGATGTGACCAAATTTGATGGCTCAGACCCCACTGGTTGGGTAACCCAAATGGAACATTATTTCTCTTTATACGACATTATAGATGACTTGGCCAAACTACGGTATGGTGTTCTCCATCTAGATCAAGAATGTTGGCAATGGAGAAAAACTTCTCGTCAAGGGTATATTGCTTGGACACACTTTGTGGCTGAGATTTATGAATGCTTTGACATTGACACCAACCATTTGGGCCGTTTGACAAAGTTGAAACAATCAGGAATAGTGGAAGACTTTATAGTTGCCTTTGAGCGCTTGGCTTTTTGAACAGAGGGCATCACTGATGCCTTTTTTTTAGAGTGTTTTATCAGTGGCCTCAAGGATGAGATTCGGGCCCATGTCCTCATGGCTCGACCTTTGAGTTGGGTGGAGGCTACTAAAAGAGATAAATAAGCACAAATGGTTGTATCTTCTCAAAACCGAAAACCCTCCTTTATACCTCGCCCTAAACCCGTAAATCCCACTACTCCCTCCGCCCCACTAAAGATCCAAAAAATTGACCAGGGCTGAAATCGCTGAATGCCAACTCAAAGGCCTTTGTTACAATTGTGATGACAAATATTTCCCGAGCCACAAGTGTAAGGAACAAAATCTTTTTATGGCCATCTCTGAGGATATTTCGGAGGAGGATGTTGAAACTCCCCTTGTGTCTAAGTCACTTGAAACCACTGACATAACCCCTCCCTCAGACCCTCCCGAAGTAGAACCGATCATTTCCTTCAATGCTCTCACTGGATTCTTCACTCCCCAAACCCTCAAGTTAATCGGTTACATCAAGCATCAAAAGGTCATCATTCTGGTTGATAGTGGAAGCACCCATAATTTTATTCATCGCCGCATTGCCCAAGAAACTCATTGCTACATCCATGCCGTCAACAATTTCCAAATCATGATTGCCAATGGCGGTTCCATGAAATGTGGAGGGCGCTGTGAAAGTGTGCGTCTCCAAATCAGTGACTACCACCTAAAATCCCATATGTTTTTTATCGACATGGGTGGTTGTGACATTGTGTTCAGTGCAGACTAGCTAAGGACTTTGGGTCCCATTCTCATGGATTTTAAGGAATTAACCATGCAATTCAACCAAGAGAGTCACCAATATAAATTCCAAGGCATCACCGCTGGTTCACCTGAGATCATTAGTTCCCATCACATGGAAAAGCTGATAAAAAAAGGTCATTATGGTGTTATTGCCCAACTCCATGCCATACAAGCAACAGAGACACCCTCGGTGCCGCAAGACCTCCAAGCCCTCCTTTGTAAACATCAAATGGTATTTTCCACTCCCCAAGGACTCCCTCCTTCTCATGGTGTCCATGATCATTCCATTCCCCTTGTACCCGGAAGCCTTCCCCCCAATATCCATCCATATCGCCACCCCTTTTCAAAAAAAAATGAAATTGAGAAAATGGTCTAGGAACTCCTTAATGCAGGCATTATCCACCCTAGTATGAGCCCCTACTCTTCTCCTATAGTCATGGTCCTGAAGAAAGAAGGTTCTTGGCGAATGTGTTTTGACTTCCGTGCCCTCAACAAACTGAACATTAAAGACAAATTTCCCATTCCTGTCATTGATGACCTCTTGGATGAATTGAGTGGTGCCCAATTCTTTACTAAACTTGATCTTCGCTCGGGCTACCACCAGATACGTATGAAAGAGGCAGACATTCCCAAGACTACCTTTAGAACTCATGAGGGCCACTATGAGTTTTTGGTCATGCCCCCTCCACCTTCCAAAGCCTCATGAATCATGTCTTCCATCCTTTTCTCCATCATTTTGTCTTAGTTTTCTTTGATGATATCCTCATCTATAGAAAAACCTGGATAGACCATCTTACTCATGTGGATCGAGTTCTCCATCTACTCTCTCAGCACCAACTTTTCCTGAAACAGTCTAAATCTGCTTTTGGCGCCTTAGAAGTAGAATACTTGGGTCATCTAGTTGGAAAGGATGGCGTCAGGGTGGATCTGAAAAAGATTGAAGCTATGCAAGACTGGCCGCACCCAAAGACTCTCAAAATCTTGCGTGGATTTCTGGGATTAACAGGGTATTATCGCAAGTTTATTAAGAATTATGGAAAGATTGCAGCACCTCTCACTGCTCTCCTAAAAAATAACTCTTTCACTTGGACTCTAGCCGCTGCTCAAGCTTTTCAAACCTTGAAGATCGCCATGTGCACCACTCCATTTTTGGCCCTTCCTGATTTAACAAATACCTTTGTGTTGGAATGTGATGCCTCAGGGAAAGGAATTGGTGTTGTCCTTATGCAAGAGGGCCGACCTTTGGCCTTTACCAACAAGCAACTATCTGAAAGGAATATGGGAAAATCCATCTATGAAAAGGAAATGTTGGCTATTCTACATGTTGTTAATCTATGGCGCCCTTATCTATTGGGGCGAGGTTTCCAAATTAAGACAGACCATCAAAGCCTCAAGTATTTTATGGAACAACACATTTCCTCCCGAGAGCAACAAAAATGGGTGACTAAGCTCTTTGGATATGATTATGAGATCATTTACAAGAAAGGCAAAGACAATGTGGTGGCGGATGCACTTTCCCGAAAATATGAAGATGAAGGATCCCTTTTTTTCTCTTTCCTTCATTGTACCCGATTGGCTCCAATCCATTCACCAAGAATGGCTACAAGATCCCAAAAGTTCGCATCTGATCCAACAATTGTAGTCCAATGCTCCATCTCCCCCGGGGTACTCTTGGCTCCATGATGAGCTTCGATACAAAGGCCGTTTGTATTTAAGTAAACAATCAAAGATTAAATCCACGGTAATCTCTGAGCTTCATGCTACACCCACAGCGAGGCACTCCGGGTTCACCAAAACCTATGACAGGGTCAAATGTTCTTTTTTCTGGGATGGTATGAAACATGACATCCGTAATTTTGTCATTGAGTGTGAGGTGTGTCAACGCAACAAGGGAGAAACAGTCAAATCTCTGGGCACAATACAACCGCTTCCGATTCCACCTGCTATTTGGAAGGATATCTCTATGGACTTTATTACCGACTTACCCAAAGTGGGAAATAAATCATTCATAATGGTGGTTGTTGATCGCCTTTCCAAGTATGCTCATTTATGTGCTCTTCAACACCGGTTTACAACATCCTCGGTGGCTCAAATTTTCATGGACTAGGTCTTCAAGATTCATGGCATGCTGCATTCTATTATTTTTTATCGTGACCCAACTTTCACAAGTAATTTTTGGCAATAAATGTTCAAGCTACAGGGCACCCAATTGCATCTCTGCACAACTTATCATCCCCAGACTGATGGTCAAATGAAAGTTGTCAACAAGTGTTTGGAAACATATTTGAGGTGTTTTGCCTCTTGAAAGAAAAATTAGTGGGCTCAATGGTTACCCCTAGTTGAATGGTGGTACAACACTTCCTACCATACATCTACATGCATGACTCCTTTTGAAGCGGTATATGGACATAAGCCACCTTCAGTTCTCTCATACATAGCGAATGCCTCGAAGGTCCAGGCGGTTGACCAAACACTTATAGTTCGAGAGGCTATTCTCCATACCATCAAAGAGAACTTGGTCATGGAACATAATCACATGAAGCAATACATAGATCAAGGTTGCTCTGAATGTCAATTTGCAGAAGGGGATCAAGTGTTTCTGTGACTACAACCTTACAATCAAACTTCCCTCAAGGTCGAGCATTGTCAGAAGCTAGCGCCCAAATTTTATGGTCCTTATACAGTTCTCAAGCGTGTGGGACAAGTAGCTTATCAGTTCGCTCTGTCCAGTCATTCGAAGCTACATCTTGTTTTTCATGTTTCATGCTTAAAGAAGGTGATTGGAACTAGGTGCCAAATTCAAACCAACCTTCCCGAGTTAGCTGAAGAGGGATCCATTTGGCTACAACCATAAGCAGTTTTGTACCAGCATGAGTATCGCCTATGTTAGAGAACCATCAAGGAAGTGCTAGTCCAGTGGAAAGATACAACTCCAACAGATGCCACTTGGGAACTAGCTACCATTCTGCAACAATTTCCACATCTCAAGCCTTGAGGACAAGGCTGTTTTTAAGGGGGCAGACATGTTAGGGTCCTAACCCACACATAGGTAGAACAATATATTCATATGTAATAAAGGTCAATATTAATAAGGCCTTTCAATAAAATAGAATAAGGCGGATGTAAGAAGACCTAATAGAAGCTTCCGCTTCTAGAAGGATCTTCCTCTAGATGTTTCTTTTGATAGACATATTTAGTATAAATAGGAGTCGAGGGTATGGGAACCCTAGCTTGGAGATTATTGTAATAGAGCGCTGC
>JASDQU010014229.1:16490-28614 GCA_032191745.1 Picea mariana | reverse complement strand
AGGATCATAGTGGGTTATAGGGGTACATTATTAGTTTTACTAGTTAAGGGAAATATGGGTTATTAGGGATAGTTAGAGGCTATCTTGGTTAAATATTAATGACAATATTGATTAATATTTCTATCACTTAGGGATTAGTTGTTAAGGTTTTTTGTTTATAATTGTTAGTGTCTAGCCATTATAGGTTGTATGGGTAACTAGTTTAAGGTCAATGAAGGGTGATATAGGTTAATAATAGAGGGTGGTTATGATTATAAAGGTTGGGGTTTAAATGATTTAGGGGATATGGGAATTGGGGTTTATATGATATTGGGAATTATAAGGTTTAATAATTATATAGGTAATGTATTATAGAGGTTAGGCATTATATTTGATAGTGGTGATAATTATTATGAGGGATTTTCATTGTATGGGTTAGGGGTTATATATTTTAAGGGTTATAGGGGTGATAATTGTTAATGGTCATAAGCATTTTAAGGGTTGGGTATAATGGGTTATTTAGGGTTCATATTTATCCATTATAACCCCCAACCCCAAAACCACTAAAATTTACCACCATTTATGCTTATAACACATAATGCACACCATGTAACCCCTATAACCTATACTATTGTTGTCGTGTAGTCCATATAACCCCGAAAAACTACCCCTTAAAACACCCAATTTCTAACATATATCCCCTAACTCTTACAACTCTTAAAGACTAACCCTTACCAAGAACAATACATATAACCCTTAACCTATAGATTTTTTTATAACCTTTAAACCCTAATGCTCTAACACACAACACCAAATGTGAAACACTCATAACCCTTTAGACCTAACCCTATTACCCTTAATCAATAACCCATATAAACCCTTAAGCGCTATAAGATCTAAACCCTATCTCATAACTCATAATTCCTCCAAACATTAACGTGTATAAACCCTACTAGTGCCTTATAACCCTTGAAACATATAACATTTATCTCAAAAATCATGATAATCCTTAAACCATGTAACCCCTAAACCCTGGCCTACATAACTTGTACAATGTCTATCTTCAATTTAAACCCTATAATTGCTATTGTCTACCCTAAAAACCCTAAAAACTAATACTTAACCCCTAACTTCTAACCACTACACCATATAACAATCTTATGCAACCTAAAATTATAACATATTTCCCTTGCAATACTTAAGTCTTTTCACCCCCACAAATCTTAACCCCTATAACCATACACACCTACTCCCTAACCCCTCATAAACCTTGTAACCTCAATAAGAGTTATGTGTAAACCGTTGTAATCC
Source organism: Picea mariana (assembly GCA_032191745.1). Lineage (NCBI taxonomy): Eukaryota > Viridiplantae > Streptophyta > Pinopsida > Pinales > Pinaceae > Picea > Picea mariana. The sequence goes on along the minus strand of JASDQU010014229.1, from coordinate 27,324 downwards.
CTTACCCCTAACTATTATAACCCATGATTTATAGAACACTTATAAGTCCTAACCATTATAGATCCTATCATCATTAACCCCATAATCATTATCCCCAATGATCCTATGACTCCTACAACCCTAAACCTTTAACTTATCTTTCTTGTCTTTGTTTTTTGCTCTCATCTAAGTACTTTTTTCCTCCATAAAGAATATTGGTACAAAATCATTATTTAAATATGAAATCTCGTCTATCACCTTCTTCTTGCCACAACCAAAATTATGGGCCTAATTGGTATGATGTTGGTTTTGAACGACACATATGATGAATATAAAGAGTGGGTGTGCGAGTGATATTTGAGCTTGGAAACCCTCCCATATCATCAAGGCATACGAACAATCTATTCATGTCAAATTTCGGTGCATAGAGAAACATTTTGAAAAAAATTCAACGTTGGCCCCGTTCATGGGTGTGTGAGTGATATTTGAGTATGGAAACCCTCCCATATCATCAAGGCATGCGAACAATTTATCCATGTCAAATTTCAGTGCATACAGAAACATTTTGAAAGAATTTCAACAGTGGCCCCATTCCCATGTTACTATTGCCCATCATGTACTCTAGCACTAATACAATTTCTTTTACTCGTTTCCTTTAAAATATGACCGAGACACACGTCCTCGCATCTAGTACTGCAAGGGAATGCAATAACATCAATAAAGAAGTACTTGATTAATCGCACAAGCCTCAATATTAGTTATTTCTTTTCTTTGTTTTTTTCTCTCATCTAAGTACATTTTTACTCCCTAAAGAATATTAGTACGAAATCATTATTTAAATATGAAATCTAATCTATCGCCTGCTTCTTTCCATGGCCAAAATCATGGGCCTAATTTGCATGATGTTGGTTTTGAATGACACAAACGATGAATATAAAGAGTGGGTGTGTGAGTGATCTTTGAGTCTGGAAACGCTCCCATATCGCCAAGGCATGCTAATAGTCTAACCATGTCAAATTTTGGTGCATACATAAACATTTTGAAAATCTTTCAATGTTGGCTCTGTTCATAGGTCAATGTTTCCCGTCATGTACTCTAGCCCTAGTACAATGTCTTTTAATAGTTGTTTCCTTTAAAATTTGACAAAGAAAATTAAAATGAAATGAGGACAAGATGGGTCGATGTATAGAGTGGGCGTGTGAGTAATCTTTGAGTCTGAAAAGCCTCCCATATCATCAATACATACGAACTGTCTATCCATGTCAAATTTCAGTGCACATAGAAACATTTTGAAAGAATTTCAATGTTGGCCCCATTCACAGGTTACTGTTGCCCATCATGTACTCTAGCCCCAGTACAATTTATTTTAATTGTTTCCTTTAAAATACAACCAAGACACACATCCCCACATCTAGTATTGCAAGGGCATGCAATAACGTCGATAACCAAGTACTTGATTAATTACACAAGCCTCAATATCATTTATTTATTGTCTTTGTTTTTTGCTCTCGTCTAAGTACTTTTTTAATCCCTAAAGAATATTAGTACGAAATCATTATTTAAATAAGAAATATAATCTATTTCCTTCTTCTTTCCATGGCCAAAATCATGGGCCTAATTAGCAAGATGTTGGTTTTGAATGACACAGACGATGAATATAAAGAGTGGACGTGTGAGTGATCTTTGAGTTTGGAAACCCTCCCATATCATCAAGGCATGTGAACAGTCTATCCATGTCAAATTTTGGTGCATACAAATTTTTTTTGAAAAAAATTCAATGTTGGCCTTGTTAACAGGTCACTGTTTCCCATCATGTACTCTAGCCCTAGCACAATGTCTTTTAATAGTTGTTTCCTTTAAAATTTGATCGAGAAAATTAAAACAAAATGAGGATGATGTGGGTTGATATATAGAGTGGGTGTGTGAGTGATCTTTGAGTCTCGAAACCCTCCCATATCATCAAGGCATGTGAACTATCTATCCATGTCAAATTTCATTGCATATAGAAATATTTTGAAAGAATTTCAACGTTGGTCCCATTCACAGGTTACTATTTCCCATCATGTACTCTAGCCTTAGTACAATGTATTGTAGTTGTTTCCTTTAAAATACAACCAAGATGCTTGTCCCCGCATCTAGTACTGCAATGGTATGAAATAACATCGATAAATAAGTACTTGATTAATTGCACAAGCTTTAATATCGGTTAAATCTTGTCTTTGTCTTTTGTTCTCATCTAAGTACTCTTTTTCTCCATAAAGAATATTAGTATGAAATCATTATTTAAATACAGAATCTCATCTATCGCCTTCTTCTTTCCACGACCAAAATCATAGGCCTAATTGGCATGACGTTGGTTTTGAATGACACAAACGATGAATATAAAGAGCGGGCGTTTGAGTGATATTTGATTTTGGAAACCCTCCCATATCGTCAAGGCATGCGAACAATCTAACCATGTCAAATTTCGGTGCATACGTCAGAAACGTTTTAAAAGAATTTCAATGTTGGCTCCATTCACAAGTAACTATGTCCATCATGTACTCTAGCCCTAGTACAATGTATTTTAATAGTTGTTTCCTTTAAAATTTGAACGAGAAAATTAAAACAAAACTAGGATGATGTGGGTTGATATATAGAATGGGTGTGTGAGTGATATTTGAGTCTGGAAACTCTCCCATATCGTTAAGGCATGAGAACAGTCTATCCATGTCAAATTTCAGTGCATACAGAAACATTTCAAAGAATTTCAACGTTGGCCCCATTCACATGTTATTGTTGCCCCTCATGTACTCTAGCACTAGTACAATGTCATTTAGTTGTTTCCTTTAAAATATGACCAAGACACACATCCCCACATCTAATACTGTAAGGGCATGCAATAGCATCGATAAAGAAGTACTTGATTAATCAGACAAGCTTCAATATCAGTTATTTCTTGTAACAACCCAATTTGATTAATTGTTTATCATAGCTTTTAATTAATTATTAAAATAAATTAAATGAGTATTTTTATTATTTTATTATTAGAAGGTAGGTGAAGTAATAAATGGGGGGATAAGGTTGTTGGGGAATTAATGAGGGGGATTTGAATGAGGAGGATAAGGAATAGGGGGAGGACTTGGAAGAGGGGTCTTTTTCTTTGGGGGAAAATTGGGGAAGGAGGAGGAAGAAATTCTGAAGGAGATAGGGAAGAAGGAGGAAATTGGAAGAACAATTGTTTTGGGGAACTCTTACAAGGCACTGCTGTTGCCGGGAAATTTGGGCTCGGGGGACAGGAAACCTCAAGGATTCTTAGAGCTAGGGAGCCGAAGAGTTTGTTCCTAGTTGGCTGGGAGGTTAATATTCAGTTTGGGCAAGAGCAAGAACAAACAAGAAAGGGGTTGCATCAACCAATTTGCAGGTCAAGGTAAGTATTTTACTAGTTGGTTTGTTATTATTATGCTGTCTAATTTATCATGTTGTCTATTTACCATCTATTTACTAGTTTATTTCTCGCATGAAAGAAAAATTCTAAACTAATTTGCAGCGATCAAAGTAGGAGATTAGGAGAAATTTATTTATTTTGAGGCCTTGAATTTAAGGTCTTACATTTCTTGTCTTTGTTTTTTCTATCATTTAAGTACTCTTTTGCTCCATAAAGAATATTCGTACGAAATCATTATTTAAATACAAAATCTCATATATCGCCTTCTTCTTGCCACGACTAAAATCATGGACCTAATTGGCATGATGTTGGTTTTGAACGAAAAAGATGATGAATATAAAGAGTGGGTGTGTGAATGATCTTTGAGTCTGGAAACCCTCCCATATCATCAAGGCATGTGCACAGTCTAGCCATGTGAAATTTTGGTGCATACATAAACATTTTGAAACAATTTCAACATTCACCCCATTCACAGGTCATTGTTTCCCATCATGTAATCTATCCCTAGTACAATGTCTTTTAATAATTGTTTCCTTTAAAATTCGACCAAGAAAATTAAAACGAAATGAGGACAAGATGGGTCGATATATATAGTGGGTGTGTGAGTGATCTTTGAGTATAAATATGAATAAATGAACTTCTCTTGGCTTCAGGAATAATTTATTCTCTATTGAAAAAATCCAACCACGTGAAGGTGGAAGCTCATATGGCCCTCCCCCCCCCTACCTACACAACTCTCAATTCCCCAATACCCAATCTATAAAATAGAAAATAAACAAAAGCAACATAGTAATCATGCATAGAAACTAGTACTACCGAAATAAGTAAGGTAAATGAAACTATGAGTTTGTAAATGATAATTTTAGTTTAGTGCATACGCTATGGCCACTATTTTCAAGTTTGACATAATAAACAACATATAAAATAGGATATATAAAAATGGCATAAAACTTAAAAACATGTAATTAAACCACATAAGTAAATTATTTAAAGAGAATATTTCATACAAATTATAATATAAAGTTACATACCTCATCCAACTCAACATATATATAATCATCCACATTTTGTATCTTCTTCTTCATCTAACTTGACATCTGTATAATCATCCAATTCAAAAATGGTCTTGAAAGGATTGACAATATCAACATCGTCATCAATGTCATTTTCGAGCATATCTTCATCGACATCATCTTCAAGAATTGCATTGTCTTCTACACCTGGTTGATCTTCCCCGTCTTCTCTTTCTGTTGACCAATCTTCATGATTTGTATTTGGTGCATATTCTTCTTCCTCTACATTATACTTTACTAGCCTTCCTCGTGGATCATATCTAACAAAAAATGACCAATCCCTCTCACCTAGAACCTTTGAGTAGACCTGTTCACATTGTCTTGGAAAAACATAGCGATCATGTCCTCTTTCAAACATCGTTGTTTTAATCATTGGAAATCCATTGGCATGTTGAATAAAAATTATTTCCTCATCATGTTCATGCATTCATAACCTATACCATTTTACGTCGAACAAAACTATTTTGAAGAAATTAAAGTCACAGTCAAGTGTATCATCCAAATACCCATAATATCTATTTTTAGATTCTTGGGGATGTTTTTCACTCCCAGAGGAAACATTAGTGACCTGGAATTCTACAGTTATCCCACTATCATAAGTTTTCTTGGTTTCATCCATTTTTTTGATGCAAAATTTACGACCATTGCACCACATAGTCTTGTGATGTTTCAACTACAATATGCAACTAGACATGTAAAAGATGAATTGTCAATTAATAAACATATTTTTATAACTTGGAAAGTATCTGAAAAAAACACACCTCCAATCAGATTAATATAATATAAATTGACTGAATAAAATGGGTGAATTTGCTTGCCTTTCCATCTTTCATACCATATACTAAATCAATTTACCTCTGCGTAACATTGGCATCTCCATTACGACAAGCTTATCTAACCAATTCAAACAATTGTTGTCATGATTGATGTTGTTTACATCTTTCAATCCATGCCTTCATCCAGTCAAGATTATTTACATAGTATAAATGTAGGGCATTCCAATCTTGAGTAATATATTATGAATCAAAAAATCATAATATATTCACCAATCTTAAAAATTAGTTAAAACCATGGTAAATATTAATAATTGATGAAAGAATAAATAATAAATGAGTATGATCATATATTATACAAAAAATGAAAATTTGTATGTATTATAAATTTCCACAATTTAATTACCTCTCACTTTCTTCATTCTACCTTTCCCCAATAGGTTCTCCCCTTCAAATTTTTTGATGGAGTTCACATCCCAAATGTGATCCACTGCATGTATAGATGGTGTTGCTAATTTAAGAAGATACTAACTAATATACACCATGGATTGATATACCATATGTCCCTCCACGATAGAACCCTCAAGATGTGCTCTTTGTCTAACTAAATCCTTCAATGATTTCAAGTGCCTCTCCACCATCCACATTGACTTTGTGTGTACAGGTCCACACATTTCAATCTCCTCAACTTGGTGTATGAGTTAGTGTTCTTGTGCATTGAAAATGTTGGAGGTAGATACTTTTGCATTTCAGACATTAGCCAAGGAATTCCTCTCTTCCAATACTTTATATCATCTTGATGGATTTATTTCAATGACAACCATCTAGAGATCATGATGCAAGAAAATAACATGTTTCAACAAAACATAGTATATATTACATTACAAGTAAAGCATATGTCATTAAGTACAACAACACATTGAAAAAACATTTTGCATATAAATCACAACTACTTACCTCATGTATTTGCCAAGATCATATATAACTTGTTTGACATTCTTGTCAAAGTCGTTTGGGGGAGATAGATGTAGAACATACTGTAACAATAAAAATGAATCATTATTTGTTTCCAAAGTAAACAAAAAAATATTAAAATATTAAAAAATGTATACGACCAATATATAAATATGCATACCAAAATTATTACCTTAATGAAGGTATGCCAATCATGTGTTTTTACCCTGCCAAATTCACCTTTCTTCGTTAAAATATTATTTATGTTTGAAGAAAAGCCTGAGGGAAATTTAATTATTTGAATGACCTCTTTTACATCATTTCTTTTTTTCTCTGTCAATAACCATGGAAGGTTATTTCAGCCTCCATCACTATTTGATTGGATCACACTTTGCATTGCATGATTGGCTTCTTGAATGTCGGTACAAATTTTGAGAATTTTTCTTTATCCCTCCTACCATCTATGATTCACCATAATGTTTATGTCACATTCTTCCCAATATGCATTGTATCAAACAAATGAGCTATTTTTAGCTCCTTATAGTAGGGAAACCTCATGAATCGAGTGGGATAACATTTCATTCCTCGTGGAATCCCATTATTAATACCTTCGCAATGGTAGTCGTAGGATGAAGGATAAAAGAAATCACATCAATAATTATCAAACATAAAAAAATAAATTCAATAATTAAAATAAAATTCAAAACAATATTGCACATACGATACATAAAGAAATTGTGTACCTTGTTGATTTATGTTATATTCCAACCTCCATCGGTGAGGTGTCATTCTTCGTGGTTTTAATCCAATCTCTTCTTTACAATTGAAAAGATGTTTTTTAGTATTACGATACCTATGGTTCTTAGGGAGGAAGTGTCTATACTCATCAAACACCATCTTTCCTAAACTTTTTGAATAACGATACTTCATCCTAGGACCACAAAATGGACATGAAAACTTACCCTTCGTTTGAAGACCTACAACAAATGGATTAATATCAATTATATAGTATTAAAGTGCAACAAAATGTTACATACCACAAAAATGTGTTAGTCCTGGGGAATCATGAATTTTCCATACAAGTATTCCCAAAAAATGAAATTTCTTCTCCTCGATTGGATTATAGATGTCATACATAGTGATGTCAACCCATAACTTTAGTAGCTCGTCGATAAGAGGCTCTATATATACATTCATATATTTAACTTGGTACTTACCTAATTTTTTGAAATTACACATAATTAATACCATGATATGTATATTATTATATAAGTACATGATATGTATATTATTATACAAGTAAATAAATAAATAAAAGATATTCTGCAAAAAAAGAAACAAATGAAAATGTTACATTTGAAAAATTAATGTAAACGAATACCTGGAACAATCATTGTTAACATTATGTGCTCCCTCTTTATTGAGATCCAAAGATGAATGCTATTATTGATAACAAAATAGGCCACACCGAGTAAATAGACTTAAGCTTTCCAAATGGATTAACACTGCCAACTGGCAATGGAAGCCTAACATTACAAGGTTCATATTTAAATTCTTCCCATTTTTCCTTAATTTCCCTAAATGCATAACCATATGCAAGAATTCAAAGAACTCCATCTCCACTTATGTTATGTGCATGGTAATCCATAAATTGTGCTATGCTTTTGCATGTGAACAATCGCTGCAAATGTGGAACTATGGGAATACGACAAAGAAACTTTTGAGGCACCCTATTTGTTACTTGATCGGTTCGATATCTATTGATATAACATTGCAGACATTCTGTTTCGGATGGATTTTGTCCATAATATATAATATGATCATTAGGACATGCATCTATAGTTTGATACTCCATTCCAATGTCTTTCATAATGGCATGTAAATCTCAATATGTGCGAGGTAAAATCTTTGACGATGGTAACAAAAATTCACCTAACAATCTACAACATAAAAATAACTAATTAATATAAAGAATATTAATTATAAATATTGCATTCTTATTTTACACATTAATTAACATTAAAAAAAAGAGAAAAAAAAACCTTTATGTATATGTGATGGAACATATTACATACCTTAGGATCTATGTCATACAAGTGTTCGACAAATTATTTATAACCTTTAATTTCACCAGCAACAATGTAGCGGAGATAGGATTTTCTCTTGAGCCTTTATAAAGTCATTTATTTGCCTTTTCTATCATAGGTTCATCACAAATACCATCATTGTCCCCATCCTCATCTGACTGAGAGAACAAGTCTTGGATCCTTTGATTTGTCCCATCATATTGAACTATGTTATTATTTTCATCTTCTTCCATGAGATTATTAAATTGATCTTCATTATTTGCTTCATGTTCTTCAACTTGTACAACATCATTTGTACTACTACTTGGTGCATTCTGCATAAACTTAGGGGGAAATTATAACTTTATAATTTCAAACAATCATGCAAAATTAGTGTAATATAACAAATATTAAAACAATATAAAATTTTATATATACAATCAATATAAAGTCAGATAATGATCAATATATAACTAATTACCACGAGACGATATTCATTCTATCCCCCATCAATGCGCCCATATCCCCTGCAATGTATTTTAGTTGTTCCTATTAAAATTCTAACAAGACATGCAACACAACATCTTTTGCAAGGGAAATAACATTTACCGTCACCCTTTTCACCCTCTTTACTTTTTTTCCCAACTCTAGTATTTTCTGACATTCTTCCCCACAAAAAACAGTGATGATTATCTTATAAAATTGAGTGGTGTAATAGAATATCTATTATATTATTCTAATGCAGTTGACGTATGAAAATAAATCTAGTTTTCGCTTAACAAGAACACCTTATACCTTTTCTGAATCGTCGTCGTTATAGAAAAATTGTCGCAACATATCTAAAATGCAACATATTTATTATTTTGTCCGTCGGAATTTCGACAACAGCTAACCAAGTCAATGTTGACTTAGTCAAAGAGTGGGTGACCGTTTGAAGAGAGCAATGATTAGCATCAATATCGTCAGTAGTGAGATGAAACTAGAGATGTCGTCGGACTTGAGACAAACACAAAGATATCGTCGGTATTCAAACAAAGATAGAAAAACCGTCAGAAATGAGACGAATCTAAAGGTTTTCATTGCAAGTCCAACGAATGCAGACATAATTTCAAAAAAAATGAAAAATTTAAATATTTTTCTTGTATTGTTCGACAGTACGACCAATTTTGTCTGTATCGTTGGAAATAGTTCATTGGAATTATTTCAATATGTAGTAGTGATTTGTCATAATTGGAAACTTTTTATCCCACAATGGCCTTACCTCTCATGATACAATCTGAGCCCTTTATCTATATTGGTGGGGCGTAGATCCATGATTACCTACCTACTGTGAAGAAACGCTAATTGTAGATCTATTTTAATGGGGTGAATCCTGACAATTTATGCCATCCTATATCCTTTCACCCATTGACAAGTTTACCCTTGCAATGAAATACCCACTGTTGATCAAACTTGGGTGGGATAGATCATGGTCATTCATAGTACTTTCGAGACTTCCACCTCCAACAAATTTTCCCTCTCATAATGGAATTTAGGTCATTGATCTGATCTTGGCAGGTCCAACCTCTACCATCCATGAGACTTAAGGACTTAGTGAAATAAAAAACACAAGATGATCTCCTTGAGTTGAAGTTGAAAGGGATCACAAAGTGATTGGGAATTTCTTGGGGGTCTATCTTGGATGAGCTTCATGGAATCATGAGGCATCTTTGGAAGGTGGTAAAAACACATGACTTGCCTTCATATGATATATTATCGAAGATTTATAGGGTCTTGAGTGTATATGTATTGAAAATTTGGGTAGGGATCTCCATAGATGACAACACTATATAATACAATCAACATATTATGATCAACATTCAAATAATAATGATGAATGCATTTCCCTCAAGGAAGGAAACAAATCAATATAAGTTACTATATCAAACAATATCATCTATCAATATTCTTCTTGACAACTGGATAATCTGAAATATTCCATGGAAGTTAAAATTTAGCAATTTTATGGTGTGGTTATTGATGTGGTAACTATGCTTTGGTGGCAAGTGTGATGCAATTAATGACTAGGTATGTGAGCATTGAAAATTTGAAATTTAAAATTACCTAGGGTAAGAGGCACTTGCCAAATATCACGTTGAGCAATATACCACACCTAATATTGTTCCTTCTTTGCCTTGGAAATAGGTTTATATTTAACCTATGCACATAGTAACTCTAATTTCACTCCATTAAACCATGGCCAGACTTGTTAGAGGTTAGAAATGGTTAACATATTAGGATTTTCACATCCAACTTTAACTATAATTCATTGACATGTGTTGTGAATAGTCATGCACCATCACCCTTCATTTTTTCAATTTTTTCTTTTATTTAAAAAATACAAAAATGTGTTGATAATGTGATGTTTTTCAACAAAATAAATATATATAAACAATCCACTAATATGTGCTTATTTAAATTAACAAGCACATCCTATGTCATTATATATATCTATGGAAACCTAACATTTACATACAAAATAGTGTATAACTTAGGGCACACACACACACACACACACACACA
>JASDQU010014228.1:107951-131317 GCA_032191745.1 Picea mariana | reverse complement strand
CAATTTCTTGATAGCGTGTGGGCCACCCTGGAGGATAGGTGGCAGGTCAAAGGCCCGTTGAAGGACCAGCGTATCGGGAATCGGTAAACCGGTATTCCCATGAACGAAGGATCGGGGAAATCCCTAAAGGAAACCCTGATGCGGGATTTGAACTATCCATTCGATGGGACGCGTGTCAGGAGTTCCTGAGGACAAGAAAGTTGAGACATCGAAAGTCTCGAAATCCCAAGAGTTAATCTGAGCCGTCCGTTTGAAGAAGGACACGTGTCACGCGATTGTGCGTATCGGAGATCTGAGACACCAGGGATCGGGACTTGCAGGTCTCGAAACCCCAGAAAGATCAAGAGCCGTACATCTGGAAGGACACGTGGCAAAGGATCGGGTGCCGTCGGCACTTTGTCCATCGGGAAATCGGAGATCCCGGTGACAAGGGATTTGTACATTGTGAAATTGTGATCAGTGAAACCCCGATCAATGGGGAACAACTGTCAGCACAACAGAGAAGGAGGACAACAACGTAGTGGAGAACAGCTGTCAGCGTAAAGGAGCGTCGGGATTTGGACGATCGAGAATCACGTGGGTGTATGCATTGAGGCATCACAAACCCCGTAGCCCCGACGGGGTAAGGTTGTGGTCATGGTGTGATGGTCACATTGACTGGGAGCTAAGCTCAGGAGGGATAGCGTATGGAATGCTGAAACCCGATTTAAAAAGGCACGCGTAGCTTTAATTCAAATTTTTAAAAAGGAGCTCGATTTCCCCCGAGCAATAAATATGGGACCCGATGAGCGTTGAACGGTTCCTTGACCCATGGGCTTAAGAAGGGGTCGATGCCCTTTCTACAAGTCATCCGAAGAAGCAAAGTAGGATGGTAAGGACGGTGATAGGTTGCAGGGGTCCCTTTTGGAGGATATGGAGGCCATTTTTCTGACAGTAGGCACATCTACAGGTCGCTGAGGTCATTTGTGCAGGCGGCGGAAAAGTTTGAAGTGGGAGGAACCTCATTGTAGCAGTTGGGTGGAAGATCTACAATGAATCTGGGTAAGTTACTATAGATCTGAACTGCTCAGCAACACATATTATTACTGATCAATAAAAAAAAAATAGGGGGAAGTATATATATATATAAATACGGGTCATTCACATTAAAGATGCATATGAAGGTTAGGATCTCTGATGAAGGATGTTGAATGCATATTGAAGTCTGGTTTATTGCTGATATTCTAATGTTTTGGGCAAAATATGTTTGCTGACAAATGTACAAGGGTTGAAACTGCCTGATCCAGTGTGAAAATTGATGAAACACGATCAGCAGCGAGTCTGAGGGTTAAAGCCTTCAGTAGAAGCATCCTACCAGTAGAAACTGGTGCTATCTTCAGGGGGTTGAAGCTCCCTTCCAGGAAAGGCTGGTAAACGAGAGAAGGTTGGAGCCTTCTGTAGGTAGAAGCCTGCGTACTAGTAAGAGTATGCACTAGTAGAATGTTGTAAAATGTTTTCTTAATAATAATTATTGAAGACAGAGACAACGACAGCGGTGGTTTTCTCCCGATTTGGGTTTCCACCTTAAATCCTGGTGTTCATGTGTCTTACTCGTGTGTGTTGGTTTATTTGTTATTTACTGCACTGAATTACTGCTTAATAGACATCTAATGAATGAAGAAATTCATAATAAGATCTCTGAATGCACTCATGTTTTCTTAAGACTATACAATAGCTGGTCTCTACAAAGTAACCTAAGGTTTTCAAAGAAAGAAAAGAGAAAACCAATTCATTGCTCAAAATACTGATTCACCCCCCCCCCTCTCAGTTTTTCTCAACAGTTAGCCAAGAATTGACTGAAATTGAACTTCACATAAACCTTTTCTTCTGTAGAGAAAATGGGCCAAAAACCTAAAATAGGTTCACCTACCCATTCTAATAACCTAACAGACATGAGAGCATTGAGATAATATGGTTATCTTTCTCTGGGAAAATAGAAGAGGGGTATGGTGGATTTTTCTTAGGAAGTTGGGCATCTTCAGCGAGGAAAATTTCAAAATTTTGGGCTCTTTGGGGAAAGGTCAATTTCTGATATAATTCATTTAGGGCTTCGACAAAGAAAGGGGTGGTGGTGTCATTTTGAGAGATATTTAACATTTGTTCAATGGTCTCAGGAGTAATTGTGAACATAATTCATTAGTGGGAGAGGCAATGGCTCTTTGGTTTGGTAGATAACTTTCTTGTCATTTAAGGACAAACTCAGGGAAAGGGTAGGTTTGGGAAAAAATGTAACGGGGTAAATTGGATTCTCAGAGTCCAATTTCGTCACTCTAGTCAAGGAAAATATCCTTCATCCAGAAGTGTAATTTGAATAAATCGAAATCGCACTTCAGCTCTGCAACTTTATAGTCTTTGTTCGCTAGAGGAATGTGATCAAGGTCAATTGGAGGGGGAACCATTGGGTTTTCATAGGTGTCGACAGACTTTCCTTTGGGAGACATAATTGACAAATTAACAGTAGAATGGGTTGGCAACACTGAAATTACCGAGAAAAAAAATCGCATGTTGAAGGTAAGAGATGGTGGTGGTAGTATGATAGCTATCTCGACAATGTATTCATGGGTTCTTAGTCAACAAACATTGTAATGAGAGTGAAAATGAGGGTTTTTATATGCACAGGGATATTCTTCAGGTCGCGGGACCGTCATAAGACAACTAATGGTCACAGGGAAATAATTAATTGGATAATAGATAGGAGGTGGGACATGTGTCATGTAGGGAGAGGGGAAGTAACGGAAGGAAAGGAGAGTGGTATCGAGGTTTATCTAGGTGGATTTCAGAGGGGGGGGTCGGTGGTATGTAGTAATCGGAGGGGGGGTGTGAAACACTAAGGGACTTCCATGTTGTGTGGGGCCAGAGCGTGGAAAACCACTTTTCAAACCCCCCCTCCGTTGATAAAGGTAGGTAGGTCGGAGGGGGGCCAAAATCAAGTGAGGGATATCGATCAAGAAAAGAATGATGTCGTCGGGGGATATCTACGTAGAAATTATGTGCTACAAGACAAAATGTTTTGTCAACTTTGCAACTTTAAATAAAAATATGCATCATAAAGAAAAATATTTTCTTTTTCGAAATCGTTGCATTATTTTTTATTTTTCCTATGCTAAACTAACTTATTTTCATTAACTTAGGGTGCATTTTAATGTGCAGACCCTGTTCAGTTTTCTCTAAAGGGAAAAATCATCTAACCTATCTTCTATCCTATGCATCTAACTAATTAATCCATCTTAAACAATTGGATTAATTTATTCTTTTACCTAACCATTTTAGCCAAGATTAAACAATTTGGCTAAAATTATTCTCTAACCTAACAACAAAAATTTAAAAATGTTTGATCATGATTAGACTGTATGATTCAAATTTATTTTTCTTTTCATGGGGTTTTCTTGTTTTTCTCTCTTTTCTCTTTTTCTTTTATTTTCTCCTTTTTTATCTTTTTTTCTACCCTCTTTTCACTTTCATTATTTTTTATCTTTTATCTTTTTCTTTTGGAAATCATTTTCAAAATGTAATATTATTTACAATATAAAACCACTTAAAGAGAAATACTCAATCACCATTTGATACTATGAACTATAGGACTCTAACACATACTAGTCATTTAAACTATAAAGGGTATTAAAGGTATTTAAATGGTCATCAAATTTCATACCTTCTTTAATTCGCAAACTGTATAATTGCTTCTTCAAGTAGGTTCTTCTCATCAAGGTCTTTGTCATATATAGACTTTTCATTTTTTCTCCATAAGCCTACTGTTGTATCCTCTCCTATGATATTAAACAAAAATCCATTTGCAAGACATAGCCGAATGGTACTGAGTTATCTGGCATATATATCTTCATATTCATTGTTTTTCATGTCTGCTGGTCTCTTTGACTTTCTCTCCAGTGCCTTCTGTAACCCTTGTTGCACAAGTAGATCCTGCATCTTGATCTTCCATAGATCAAAGTTGTTTTTTCCATTGAACTTTTCCACTTCAAACTTTGAACTGTATCTTTTCCATTAGCACAAATCGTTCACACCACTGCTTACAAAACCGAGCTTTATATTATGGGGGAATTAATATTTTATTTCAAAAAAATGGATCCTCAAATAAAAAATTAGGGTCAAGGTTGAACCAAAACAAGGTTTTAAAATTGTAAAAAAAATTAAAATATATATTCTTTAAAACCTTTTTACATCAACCTCACATAATAAAGGTAGATTCTTTATTCATCCACTCTATTTTATATAATTCCACCTCACATAAATCCTATAACGAGTAATGGTTTTAAAATTCAAGCCAATAATGAGTAATAATATATGCATTAATTTGAGGATGCTCCTCCACAACGTTGTATCAAGCATCTAGGATGCACTTCCCTCTTTCACTAGGCATGTTTGTGGGCCAAGGATGCTCCTCTCGCCTTGTACAAGGCGCATCCCTCTCTAGATGCTCCTCACACATAAGACTGGGCCCGTCTGGGACCCAGAAAATTTATTTTTGTAAGTTTGGGAGCGGGGAAGCTCCTGCCATACTCTCTAGGGAGCGTTTGGGTAAGAAAACATGACTTAAACTCTTCCAATGCTCGGATCGACTTTCCATATGCAAATTTGAACTGACCTTGTTCTTGAATTCATGAAGATCTTCTTGGATTTCTTGGCGCATCTGCTGCACCTGCTCTGATACCACTTGTTGTGCAACAAAAGAATAAATTAACCATATTTAAGTGGCACAAATTACAACATAGAAACAACAACAATCACACAAAGTAACAAAACAATTTTATGTGGTAAAACCCTATATAGGGAAACATCCACGAGACAATGATATTCGGTTTATTTATCATTCAAGGGAGATATTACATCATCCAAACCAGGCTTATCACTCACACTCAACCCCCCAAGCCTCTATGGGCGTACATGGATTTATATAAACTCTCAAACAGTTACATAAAACCGATTACATTAATGTGGGTCCAAAAATTGGGTGATTTGTTTCAAAAACAAATTGATTTAAAGGAGCCATTAAATCTACTACAATCAACAAAATCATGGGAAATTGGTTGGCATATCTCAACAAGATCCACGTAGAAAATCCTATTGAACTCATTGTTGAGAAAATAAGAGTCAATTCGACTGTACCAGGTTCTTGGAGATTTATTCAATCTATAAAAGGCTTTCTTCATCTTGTAAAGTGTGCACTCTTGTCCTTTTACTTCAAATACTGGTGGTTGATCTACATACAACTCTTCTTCTAAATTTCCATTCAAAAAGGTTGAATTCACATCCATCTGGTAAACTGACCATTCGTTATAGGCTACAATGACTATCACAACTTTCATAGTATCCAACCTTGCTACTATATCAAAGGTCTCACAATAGTAAATACTTGGTTGCTAAAGAAACCCTTTGGAAACTAGCCTTGCCTTGATAAGTAGAGATGAATATGAGGAAAAACACTGAAAAAATTATGAGGCATGGTTGGCCCTTCTCACTATTAAATTGATTTTCTACAATAGAGATTTAGCAACCCCATAGGTTTGATATAGTCAAAAATAACAATTAGCTAACAACTTTTCATAAATAGAAAAAGACCAAATCAACTAATCCCCCAACTAACTAATCTAGCCATACTTAGTCAACACAAGAGATTAGGCCTTGGATCCCTCCTCCCAAAAGGAAGCTTGTTTCGACAATGATTTTACTCATATTGTTGTCCCTGCTCATTCATAAAGAGAGTTTCTTTTAGCAGTGACATCTCTTATTATTATGTGTTCTCATTCGTTGATTTTTCTCATTACACATGAATAAAGTTTAATAGAAGTTAAAATAAATTTATGTTGATAATGTCATTCCTTTTCCCAAAATATTTCCTTTCAACCATTCCCATTCCCATTCCTATCATTCCTCCTCATCCCAAATGAAATTCCTTTCATCCATTCCCATTCCTATTCCTATCATTCCTCCTCATCCCAAATGAAATTCCTTTCAACAATGATCTGACCTCAAAGTAGCATTCCAACTTAAAGAACATATAAACTTAACACTGATAATTTGATAATAAATATTTTGTTTAGGCCCTTATGTATTAGTTTAAAAAAACTCACGGGTCCTAAGTCTACAAGCCTACTTCATTTTGGTTCCTATTTTTGAATGGATTTAACTATTGTAAATGTTTTTTACCAGTAATGGTAGATATTCTTTGCAAAGAAATATCTGATCCTAACTATGATATCACCTGACCTTTTCAAAAGATAGATTGCACAATAAATGGATTAAAATCCTTGTAGTCATGAATTCCTGATATTACCTCCACAATATATGGTAAGTGTAAAGATTGAATGATTTGCATTGTAGCCTAACGATGAAGTACATTTACACAGATATATTCCTATGCCAACAAACATGGAGATATGGAAATGAACAAGAAGACTAGAAAGAAACTTAAAAAACATGATTGAGGAACAACGAGCTATTGGGTGATATGGGAATGATTTTATCGGTGTTATGATTCGGGAGATAGACAGACTCTCCTCCATTGATGGAAGCAACAAAGTTAATTACACAACACAAAAATTAATGGATGAGTGAAAAACATGCTTCTTCGCAGGAAGGGAGACTACAAGCGTTATGTTATCATGGAAAATACTCCTCTTGGCTCTCCACCCTGACTGGAAAGATAAAGCTCATGAGGAAGCTATCTCAATTAGTCAAAATGATRATATTATTTCCATGGATTCTTTCGGAAAGTTGAAAATAGTAAGTGAAAACACACAAATGAGAAAAGTTGATGAATCACCTCACATATTACAATGCAATTATAGTTTTAACTTTTGATTCTTAACTAAAAATATTGGACTTCCCTRTGCAGATTGGAATGGTGTTGAATGAGACACTGAAATTATATCCCACAACTTCAGGGATCATAAGACATGCATTTAAAGACTTGAAACTGGGATAATATATGGTGATTACCAAGGGTGTGAATGTGATAATAGACATATTATTGGTCCACAKAAATCAAAGTATARGGGTGGCGATGCAAATGAGTTCAGGCTTGAGTGTTTTAGAGATGGGGTAGAAGTAGCCACAATAAATCATCCTTTGGCCTTCATTCCCTTTTCGAGTGGGCCGCGAGTATGCGTTTGCTAGAATTTTACAGTTTTGAAAGCCAAGGTGGTGATGCTCATCATCCTGAAACAATTCAAATTCACAGTTTCTCCATCGTAAACGCATTCCCCAATGGAATTCCTCACGATCAATCCCCAACACAGGGTACCAGCTATAGTGGAAAGGGTGCATTCTGGTTGACATGTTACAGTCAATCCCATTAATCACTTAATGGTTGATGGTACATATGGACATTCAGGTCATTTAATATTGTGACGCACACTCATTCACTATTCATAATATTTTATTACTGGAGATGTCCAAGATGAGGTCGTACATATTCTGCAGTTGGAAAAAACATTTTGAGGTCATGTGATAGTCTGGTACATGAAACTACAAAGTACCATGCCTACAGGACAAGCTAGGACTTTGGTAGAAATAAGAAAAACATTGTTGAAAGAGTTCAAGAAGCCAAATTCTAAGTTGCAGTACATTACAAAGTTAAAGAAATTAAATAGGTACAGACTAAATTAGTCTGGGATTATGATAAATGTTTTAAGGATCTGATGGGTAGAATGACATTCCAAATCCCTGATCAAAAAAATCAAGAGTGGTTTATTACAAAAATTCTACCACACATTCATATAGTTTTGATTCAAAAGAAGGTTGTGTCCCAGCTTGAAGATTTGGAGATTGCGATGAAATTGGAATCATCCCCTGTAGGAGACACTTGAGGGATGGTGCACGTTCAGAAGAAGTTAGCAGGTTTGACGATTCAAATGACATAACTTACAAAAGAGAAGGAGAAATGTGAACAAGTCTTGTGTACCAAGTGTAGGACTGAAGGCCACCACAAGGATGAATTCCCAACATTTGTGCAGTATTTGGCGACTGGAGCACCAAATCCATTACCAAGAGGGGGATATTGTGAAATACCTTACAAATGGGGACACCATCCAACTGAGTGTCCATTACTGCAAAAGTATCACAGTACACCAAGGAACTTATTTTATAATATTTTCAAGTCTGTTGAACATGAAGAGAAGGATTGTTGCACATTCAATTTGATGAGGGAGCACACTTTAGATATGTATAGGATTCAGAAGGATAATGTTGGGACAGAAGCAGGTGGTCCACAATATAATAATAAAAGAGGCTTTAATCCAAGAAAGAAAGGAATTTTTTTCATAGGTTAAGGTAGAGGAAATTTTGGCAGAGGAGAAAGAGGATCGATAATATATTACAATTGTAATTGACCGAGACACTTAGCTCGTGACTGCCTAGATCCATATACAACATGCACATATTGTAGAGAACTAGACCATGCGAAAAAATATTTTCCTCAACTACTTTCGAAATGGCATGCAAGAGGGAATCAAAACCAGAATCCAAATAAGAATGTACAGTAAATATCAGCCGAAAAACATAATGAAGGACCTAGAATAGCAGTTGTTACTCACAGAGGACCTAGAACAGGGGTTGATGCGATGCATGGAGGGAAGAAAGATCAGGAATGGGTAAGGAAGTAAAAATGACATATACCAACATTCAATCCTCAACAAGGAAAGGAGATGTATCAAATGGAAATAAAATAGGTACTTGGACAGGATTGGGGAGCATCAACATCATCTACACCTCATGTCAGATACCACACTGCTCCAGAGAAACCACTTGGAGAGGTAAGAACTCTAATAGAATTCCTGAGAATTTCTATAGAGATAATGAAATATGAAACTGAGATGAATTCATTATATGAAATGATTGACCACTTCACATAAGGAAGGGAAACTCCCATTGCACAAAGAATGGTGAATCAGGTATTGCGTAGAAAGAGGACCAACGAAGAATTAAGATTAAGTGCGCATATTGGGGAATATGATGTGGATAATGTTATTTTATACTTGATATCTGATGTGAATGTATTATAAAATAAGACCTGATAGATGATGGGAAAACCCAAGATGATATGGTCTCATGTTCAGTTAAGATTCACAAATCAGCACAAGATAGTACCAATTGGTCGATTGACAAGAGTACTTGTGAACATAGATGGAGTGTATAGTGTGGCATACTTTGAAGTCATTGAGATAAGGGATGATAGTAAACCATATCCATCATTGATGGGACTAGAATGGGAATTTAAAATCAGGTGATCGTTAATATGAAGAGGAGGGAAATGATATTTGAAGTTGGAGAGTTGAAAGTTACTGCACCATTGGATCCAACAAAAGGAAAGAGAGACATAGAGTCAGCAAGGGGGAATGACATTGACAAATTTTATAAAATGAATGTGTGGATGGATGATTATGTTAACCCCACTACAGATGGTGTGATAAGTTGGCAAAGTATCAGTTCATGTGCATTAGATTCAGAGAAAGGTCTAGAGCATTGGCAACAGAGGATGCATGAAGTAATAACTAGACAGTGTGTATGCATAACTCGATAATTGTGTTAGATTGGAACAGAGTTATGTGATCCACCCAGGTATGATGGATTTACTGACATAAGATTTATTGTAACAATATTTAATTTGTAGGTACCCTAATAACAAAGGTTGTTGGAACTAGATGTTTTCCTAAAAGAAACTACAACGAGATGGTGGGATGCACATAACGAGGGGATGGAAGACTGGTCGCAGTGTAGAATACTAATACAACTGAGATTTGGTATCTGGGTAGAAAATATTGCACAGAAGTATACATGAGTAAGTGACCTAGTAGATCATGTGGAATAATGCAGAAACAGATGGAGTTCGACACTGAAGGAGGAATGGATACACTTGTTTATACATACACTAGATACAATTACTAAGAACTGGTATTTGGAATTGGAAATGTGTAGAGAAACAACCAACTAGGACGAGTTGAATCAAAGGTTCAAGATAAAATTTACATTTGAACATGAATCTCCATGAATATATGCAAGGCTACAGGCGATTCTAAACAAGATCTTCTCATAAGAAGGGTCGATGGAGGTGGTACCAGTATGTGGTGCGCACAAAGATGCTATGATTTTCCATGAGTTACTAGAGTGTTATAATCTTGCTAAGGAAGAAAAAGATGAAGAAGATCCTAGGAATGTGAAAGTACCCGAAACAGAGGGAGAACGGGCAGTAGAAGGGCTAGAGCTTGAGTCTATTGCATACACACAACCAATAAAGAGGAGGAACGTAAACATTGGGATGACAGAGAATCCAAAGTTTGCGTAGATAGGGGATTACTGGAGTGATGAAACAATGGAGAAGATAACAAATTTATCATGCAAGTATCACGATATATTCCCAAATACTTTCTCATAAATGAAGGGGACAATTGGGGACTTAGGCGAGATGAAGATTCATTTAAAACTGGGTGTTAATCCAGTGTGATAGAGACCTTACAGGTTAAATCCGAAGTACAAGGAGAAGGTGAAAGAAAAAATAGATAGAATGTTGGATGCAGGGTTCATTGCACAAGTGGTGGAATCAGAGTGGATAAGTCCAATGGTAGTGAAAGACAAGAAAGTAGGAGGAATCATGATTTGTGTAGATCTGAGGAAGTTGAATGATTCATGTTTACATGCTCCATTTTCCATACCATTCACATATGAGGTAGTGGAGAACGTAGGAGGGAAAGAGACTTATTCTTTCATGGATGGATTCTCAGACTACCATCAGATAAATATTGCACAAGAAGACCAATACAAGACTACTTATGCAACATCATGGGGAAATTATAAGTATACAATAATTTCCTTTGGACTCAAGAATTACCCTACAGTTTTTTCAAGAGTTGTGGTTGCAACGTTTAAGGAATTTATTCATAAGTTCCTTGAAGTATACTTAGATGATTGGATTGTGTTCATTCTATTGAAGGATCAAATATAATTACTGAGGTTAATTTTGGATAGGTGTAGACTGATCCAGGTGGATATTGGTGGCCACCCATGACTCATCTTGATATTTTTAAGTTCATCATGTTTTTGTAATGGGGACATTTCTTTGTAATTGTGGTTTCTTCACTTACGGGGTTGTATTGAAGCCCTGCACAACATCCAAGTGGAAATTTGTGGCCTTCGACCTATTCCAACTGATTTGTTTTGGAATTTTTCATGTCAATACATATTTTTGTACTTCCAGGGATGTTTTGGGGATCTAATTTTTTTTTTTTGGCTTTCCACATTCAAACTGAAGACAAAGTCACATTTTGATGACGTAAAGTGTAGTTCTTGAAAATAAATTTCCAATGGGATATCATGCGCCTAAAACATAGGTCGTACGCAAAAGTTATGAGCACAAGAAGTTGAGGTAGCAACTTACCCATCGGGGCCCACATAAATTTTAGCATTTCATCTCCCGGGGTTAGGTTTTTGGATGTCTAGGTTTTTGGAATTCATGTTTATCATAAAAAGGCCTTCAAAGCCTCATTGTAATCAGCTTCTTGTGAATGAGTGAAGCTATCACATCTATTCTCAGAGATAAAGTTGTCACCATTCTAGTGAGTCTTGCACTCTATATATTTTTTAGTCTCTGTACATTTATTTCATTAATAGAAATCATGTATTGTTGTATTTCTCTCTTTATGGAAATCTTTATGTGTATTTCATTGTAATATCTCTTCTTTCATTTCGTTCCAAAAATAATCTAGATCAGTGGTATCAGAGTAGGTTTCTATTGATCGTTTTTCAGTGCATGTCCTCGATGAGGTCTGAGTACAAGAAGTTGGGTCTTGAACTTGTCTCTCTTGAGGACAATCGATATCATACACCAGAGAAACACTCTATGGCAACAAAAAATAAAAAAAATGAAGAAGAATATTCTATTAACAGGTTTCTTGAACAAACTCTCGCACGACAAAGAGATGAAATGGTGGAGGGTTTTTCCCACATCCTTCAATGCCTTCTGATAGCAACAAGTGCATCTTCTTAAAGAGACCACTTTGGAGGAACCTCTCCCTTAAAGGTACAAGCTAATTTTGATATTCCAATATTTGAAGTTCAGATAGATGTGGATGCCTTAGAAAAATGGTTGAATCTCCTAGAAGGTTATTTATCTGTTCAAAATTTTTTCAACAAGGAAAATATCATTTTTGCACTCCTAAAGGCTCTCCCCCATGTCAAAAATTGGTGGGAAACTTACTAGGAGAAAAGTTTCACAGAGGAATCTAGAATATATGGGGTCGATCCCTCTTGGGATTTAATTATTGATGCATTCAAGGAACAATCCTACCATGTTGATAACTATGAAGACTAGTACATGAGATGGACCACACTATGACAAGAGAAGAGCCAAATAGTGCCAGAGTTCACAAATTCTTTCCATACCTTGTGCACCAAGATGGGTATCAAAGACTCTAAGCAGTATCTAGTTCTAAAATATTGTGGGGATATGCATAAGTACATCTAAACCGAAATGGATTTCCTAAACGTCTCATCATTGGGAGCTGCCTATTGATATGATGTCAAAATTGAGCAGAAATTTAGGCACCAGAAAAAATGGGAGTTTGGATCTGCAAATACACAAAAACCAAAGCATGGTAAAGATGAACCTAGCTAACAGTATTCTGACAACCGGTCTAAGACGCAGGAAAATAAGGGGAAAGGAAATACGAAGAATGACATTAGGAAGTGGTGTGACTTCCACAAAATCCCCTGGCACAACACCGATGAATGTCACTCAAAACAATCATTGGTGGTCGAGGTCAAAGACAAGGAGCTGAACCCTGATTCAGAATCTAATCCATAAAATATTGAAAACAAACATATCATCGACACAGACCCTACTACTACTGTCGCGACCACAACAATTCAACTAGAAGAACCGATAGATATTAAAGAGGGGGGGCACCTCTTCCATTCATAGATGTTGGTGAAGGGGACCTCGCTGCATTTCATTGTTGATAGAATTACCCAGAATAACCCCATATTAATTGAGGTCATCAAATAGTTGGGGTTGTCGAAAACACCACAACCACAACCATACAACATCGGGTGGCTTCACCAGGGATGAGATATTCATGTCAGCCAGCAGTGTCACATGTCCTATGGAATCCAATCCTTTAAGGATGTGGTATTATATGATGTTTCCCCTCTTGATGTCTGTGATGTTGTTTTGGGCCAACCATATATGTGGAAACTTCATGTTATTTATGAGTCTCGACCTTACAGTTTCATTATCACTCTGGGGGGTCAGCTCTACATGATACCAGAGGTAGTTCTTACTACCGTTCGACCAAAACAGTGTCGCAAGGTAATATCTCATACTGCAAAATTCATCCTCTTCACAGTCTGTTCAAAGGATGCATATAAGGCCACTACAACCATTGCAGCCTCAACACCTTCTATCCAGCAAAAGAAAATTGCAGAAGACAAATCATATATTGTTTCTTCACCTACAATGGTGCCTACACAATACCCCGTCAATCCCAAAGACAACAGGTTTGTGGAACATAATCAACCCTACAAACAACAGGTTCGTGACAGCCTTCCACAGACCAAACAACACGACTTATCCAACAAGGCACACAACTCACCAAGATTCAGATTCAGAAAATGCTTTCCCCTCTTCCACGGGAACAAAACACAATGGAGACCATTTCTTGCTAAGGGGGGAGGATTGATACAGGTGGATATTGGTGGCCACCCACCTATTCCAAATTCTAACTCACTCATTTTGACAGTTTTCAGTTCAACACATTTCTCTGTAATGGGGACATTTCTTTGTAATTCTGGGTTCTACACTTACAGGGTTGTCTTGAATCCCTACACGACATCCAAGTGGAAATTGGTGGATGACCACCTATTCCAACTGGATTATTTTGGAATTTTTTATGTCACTGCATCTTTATGTACTTCCAGGGCCGTTTTGGGGCTCTAAACATTGTTTTTTTGGCTTTCCATGGTCAAACTCTAGACAGAGTCACAGTTTGATGACATAATGTGTAGTTCTCTAAAAGAAATTTCCAACGGGCTATCATGCACCTAAAAAAATGTTGTATGCAAAAGTTATGACCCCGAGAAGTTCAGGTACTAACTTACCCATCGAGGCCCACATAAATTTTGGTGCTTCATCTCCTAGGGTTAGGTTTTTGGATGTCTAGGTTTTTGGCATTCATGTTTATCATAAAACGGACTTCAGAGCCTCATTGCAATTATCTTCTTGTGAATGAGCATAGTCGTGACATATATTCTCAGAGATAAATATGCCACCATTCTAGCAAGTCTTGCACTCTGCATTTCTACAGTCTCTCTACATTTATTTCATTAATAGAAATCATGTATTGTTGTATTTCTCTGTTTTTCACAATTTTTATGTGTATTTCATTGTATTATATCTACTTTCATTTCATTCCAAAAATAATCTGGAACATAGACACTGTCAGAGTTCATTGAATTTGAAGAAGTGTAGTTTTTACATTTTTTTCTCACTGTTTGAAATTTTGTTGGGCGATGTGGTCTATAAGCATGGATTATTACTACATCCAACCAAGATTGTAGTGATTTTGGATTTACAACCAGTTACATCAGCCAGACAATTGAGGGAAATAAACAGGGTATTATAGGAAATTTATCAAAGGCTATGCGTAGATCACAATACCTATGGAAAAGTTGTTGAAGAAGGAAGAGAAGTTCGAATGAAACAAGGATTGTCAGAATGGCTTGGACACCTTAAAGAAAAAAATAGTGACTGCACCGATATTGATATTTCTAGATTGGAACGAGGAGTTCCATGTTCATGTATATGTGTCGTCCATATCTTTGGGCTTAGTACTATATCAACTAGGGGAGGGAGACATAGATCGCCCAATTGTTTCTGCAAGTAGGAAGTTGTCTATAGTAGAGAATAATTATACTACCATAGAATGAGAAGGATTGGAAATTTTATATGAGCTACAAAATTTTAGACATTATTTATTGGGGTCTCATTTTAATATGTATATAGTCAATTATGTGCTAAAATACTTAGTGTTGGCCCTCAACCAAGTTTTGGAGAACCTTGGTTGTGTTTGACCATTTTTGGGACTTCGACAGGCTGTTCGAAGATGGAGCACCCAGGAGAAGCGAAAATCATGGGATCTCGCCCCCTTTTGCAGGATTTTTGTGTTTAGGATTTATGTAACGGGTATGGGATATAGGCCCATGGGTTTTATCCATGTTTAGGCCTTTTGTAATTTATAAATAGATATCTAGGAAATGTAAGAAGTACTAGACCTAGTAGGTGCAATATACCAGATATAAAAGTATGCAGAACAAAAATAAAATGCTAGAAATGGTAGAATAACAACAATATAACCAGAACAATCACCACAATAGCACTGAAATGATATAAGAATAAAAACATAAATAACACTTTGATTCTGAAAGAAATGTTCACGGGCCTCTTCGAGGGGGCAACCTCCAGTTGAGTAGAGCTCTATTATAATAATATCCAAGATAAGGTTATCATACCCTCGACTCCTATTTATACTAAATATGTCTATCAAAAGAAGCATCTAGAGGAAGATCCTAATTCTAGAAGTGGAAGCTTCTATTAGGTCTTCTTACATTCAAATTATTCTATTTTATTGAAAGGCCTTATTAATATTGACCTTTATTACATCTGAATATATTGTTCTACCTATGTGTGGGTTCAGACCCTAACATGTTCTCCCCCATAAAAACAATCTTGTCCTCAAGGCTTGAGATGAGGAAATTGCTACAGAATGGTAGCTAGTTCCCAAGTGGCATTTGCTGGAGTTGTATCTTTCCACTGGAATAACACTTCCTTGATGGTTCTCTGATGCAGGCAACATTCACGCTGGTCCAAAACTGCTTGTGGTTGTAGCCAAATGGATCCTTCTTCGGCTAACTCAGGAAGGTTGGTTTGAATTTGACACTTAGTTCCAATCACCTTATTTAAGCATGAAACATGAAAAATAGGATGTAACTTCAAATGAATGGGCAAATCTAACTGATAGGCCACCTGTCCCACACGCTTGAGAATGGTATAAGGACCATAAAATTTGGGTGCTAGCTTCTGACAATGCTCGGCCTTGAGGGAATTTTTCTTGTAAGGTTNATGAATGGGAAAATCTAACTGATAGGCCACCTGTCCCACACGCTTGAGAATGGTATAAGGACCATAAAATTTGGGTGCTAGCTTCTGACAATGCTCGGCCTTGAGGGAATTTTTCTTGTAAGGTTACAGTCGAAGAAACACCTGATCCCCTTCTACAAATTGACGTTCAGAGCGACCTTGATTTGATTGTTGCTTCATATGGTTCTACGCCATGACCAAATTATCTTTGAGGGTACAAAGAATAGACTCTCGAATTGTAAGTGTTTGGTAAACCGCCTAGACCTTCGAGACACTCGGTAGGTATGAGAGAAATGAAGGTGGTTGTTGGGCTCTAAAGATGTCTAAAAACAACCTTAGTTTAACATTAATTTATCAACCCAAGGATTCGTCTTTTATCTCAGGAATATCAGCAAAATCTATGCAGATATGTTGTAGAGGCTAAAATCACGTAGTTAAAGAAAACCTGAGTTTATCCACAATCAAGTTCGTAAAATGTTCATGAAAGATTCTAAGACTAAGATATTACTTAACAAAATTGAAATCTAATTTCTAACATGCTATGAATGAAAGGAAACTAACTAATCTGTTGAATTCATTTAAGTAAGAAGCAATGATTGAATCTAAGTAAAGAATCACATAATTAACTATTAGCTATGAATGAAATTGCTGGAAAGGAAATAACGAATTACTCTATCCCATGGAACGAAACAACAATTTGTAATCTAATCAAACGGGACAACAAATATAACTTGACGGAAAGGAACAACAATTGTAACTTTAATTGAAAGGAATGACAATTGTAACTTAATTGAAAGGAACAACAAATGTGAGTCTAAATAAAAGGAAAAATGCATATGAAAATGTGAGGAACTGTCAAGCAATAGACTACAGTAATGGAATATGGAACAACAATTATTAACACTTGGAGAAATGTCTATCTTCTGTACGCAAACATCATAAAATCATTAACACACTTATGCATTTGTCTTAACTATTGCAAAAGAGAATTGAATCATAAAGAATAAATCAAACTGATAAAATTATAGCTTGAGACTATAGCTCCTTTAGACTGGGCCCTTGGTCCTTAGAAGCACTACTACTAGAAACTCAGTATGTAGAAATGGGAAAAACGATCAAATCTTTTATTGATTTCATAGCTAGTACGACATTCACAAAAACTGCCTGTGCAGAGTAATTCTAAGTTTTGAATACTTGAATGCAATTCTTAGATTGTCTTTTCAGGATCTATTATCCTCTATATATACAATAATCTGAGTAAATCAAGCCATCCTGAGGATCAAGAGATCCTTAGGATTTCTTTACTATTATAAAGTTACAATATATAAAATTAATCATCTTTAAAATTGCTTTGTGCCAAAGGTCCTCAACCTCAAGTGGCTCACGTATATTTCAAGATCTCCTTTGCTATTTTATCCAATCCTATAACAGAATCAAACAATTCCAATCGTATTTTAGAATCTATTCAATATAACTTCAATAATATAAATAGAAGACACATTAATCAAGAAAAGTCAATCAAGATTATATCATGAACTGTGGGAATAAGGAGGATATTTGTACCTTTTTCATAACCCAACAATGGCTTCTGTCCATATACCGCTTCAAAAGGAGTCATGCGTGTAGCTATATGGTATGAAGTGTTGTACGACCATTCAGCTAGGGGTAACCATTGATCCCATTGATTTTTCTTTTCTGAGGAAAAACACCTCAAATATGTTTCCAAACACTTGTTGCCAACTTCCATTTGACCATCAGTCTGGGGATGATAAGCTGTGCTGAGATGAAATTGGGTTCCTTGTAGCTTGAACAATTCTTGCCAAAAATTTCTTTTGAAAGTTGGGTCGCGATCAGAAACAATAGAGTGTGGTATGCCATGAAGCTTGAAGACCTGATCCATGAAAATTTGAGCCACTGTGGATGCTGTAAATGGGTGTTGAAGAGTGCAGAAATGAGCATACTTGTAAAGGTGGTCAAAAAACACCATGACGACTGATTTATTTCCTGATTTGGGTAAGCCTGTAAAAAATCCATAGAGATATCCCTCCAAATAGCAGGTGGAATCGGAAGTGGTTGTAGTGTGTCCGAAGATTTGACTGTTTCTCCCTTGTTGCATTGACACACATCACATTCAAGGACAAAATAACGAATGTCCTGTTTCATACCATCTCAGAAAAAAGAACGTTTGACCCTGTCATAGGTTTTGGTGAACCCTGAGTGCCCTGCTGCGGGTGTAGCATGAATCTCAAAAAGTACAGTGGATTTAAGCTTTGATTGTTTACTTAAATACAAATGACCTTTGTATCAAATCTCATCATGGAACCAAGAGAACCCTAGGGAAGCTGGAGCATTGGACTGCAATTGTTGAATCAGATGCGAACTTTTGGGATCTTGTAGCCATTCCTGGCGAATGGATTGGAGCCAATCTGGTACAATGAAGGAAAGAGAAAAAATGGATCCTTCGTCTTCATATTTTCAGGAAAGTGCATCCGCAACCACATTGTATTTTCCTTTTCTTGTAAATGATCTCATAATCATATCCAAAGAGATTAGTCACCCATTTTTGTTGCTCCGGGTAGCAAATGCGTTGTTCTAGAAAATGCTTGAGGCTTTGATGGTCTGTCTTAATTTGGAAGCATTTCCCCAATAGATAAGGGCACCATAGATCAATGGCATGAAAAATTGCCAACATTTCCTTTTCATAGATTGATTTTCCCAGATTTTTTTTAGATAGTTGCTTGTTGGTAAAGGAAAAAGGTCGACCCTCTTGCATAAGGACAACACCAATTACTTTCCCTAAAGCATCACAATCTAAGACAAAGGTCTTTGTGAAATTAGGAAGGGCCAGGACTGGAGTGGTTCACATGGACATATTCAAGGTTTGAAAATCTTGAGCAGTGGCTGGGGTCCAAGTGAAAGAGTTCCTTTTTAGGAGAGATGTGAGAGGTGTTAAAATCTTTCCATAATTCTTAACAAACTTGTGGTAATAACCTGTTAAGCCCAAAAATCCACACAATATTTTGAGAGTCTTTGGGTGAGGCAAGTCTTGCATAGCTTCAATCTTTTTAGGATCCACCCTGATGCCTTCCTTGCCAACTGGATGACCCAAGTACTCTACTTCTGAGGTGCCAAAAGCACATTTAGACTGCTTCAAGAAACGTTAGTGCTGAGAGAGTATATGGAGAACTCAATCCACATGAGCAATATGGTATGTCCAAGTTTTTCTATAGATGAGGATATCCTCAAATAAAACTAAGACAAATTGACGTAGAAAAGGACAGAAGGCATGATTCATGAGGCTTTGGAAGCTGGAGGGGGAATTACACAAGCCAAAGGGAATGAACACAAACAATTAGTGGTCCTCATGAGTTCTAAAGTCAGTCTTGGGAATTCCTACCTCTTTCATATGTACTTGGCGGTAGCCTGAATGAAGATCAAGTTTAGTAAAGAATTGGGTGCCACTCAATTCATCCAGGAAGTCATCAATGACAAGAATGGGAAATTTGTCTTTAATGGTAAGTTTTTTGAGGGCACGGAAGTCAGAACACATTCTACAAGAACCTTCTTTCTTCAGGACCATGACCACCAGAGAAGAGTAGGGGATCGTACTAGGGAGGATAATTCCTGCATTAAGGAGTTCCTGGACCATTTTCTCAATTTCATTTTTTGGGAAAAGAGGTGATGATACAGACGGATATTGGGAGGAAGGATTCCAAGTACAAGGGGAATGGAGTGATCATGAACTCCACAGGAAGGAGGGAGTCCCTAAGGAGTGTAAAATACCAATTGATGTTTAGAAAGGATGGCTTGGAGGTCTTGCGGCACTGAGGGTGTCTCTGTTGCTTGTATGGCATGGATTTTGGCAATAACACCAGAATGACCTTTTTTGAGTAGCTTTTCCATGCGATGGGAACTAATGATCTCAGGTGAACCAATGGTGATGCCTTGGAACTTATATTGATGGCCCTCCTAGTCAAATTGCATGGTTAATTCATTGAAATCCATGAGAATGGGACCCAAAGTCCTTATCCACTCTACACCCAACACAATGCCACAACCGCCCATGTCGATAGCAAACATATGAGATTTCAAGTGGTAGTCACCAATTTGGAGACACACAGTTTCACAACTCCCTCCACATTTCATGGAGCCACCATTGGCAATCATGATCTGGAAATTATTGATAGCATGGATGTAGCAATGAGTTTCTTGGGCAATGCGGCGATGAATAAAATTTTGGGTGCTTCCACTATCAACCAAAATGATGACCTTTTGATGCTTGATGTAACCAATTAGCTTGAGGATTTGGGGAGTGGAGAAGCTACTGAGAGCATTGAGGGAAATAACCAGTTCTACTTTGGGAGGGTTTGAGGGAGGGGTTATGTCAGTGGTTTCATGTGACTCAAACACAAGGGGAGTTTCAACATCCTCTTCCGAAATATCCTTAGAGATGGCCATAAAAATATTTATTTCCTTACACTTGTGGCCCAGGAAATATTTGTCATCACAATTATAACAAAGGCCTTTGAGTTGGCATTCAACCTTTTCATCCCTTCTCAATTTTTGGATCTTTAGTGGAGTGGAGGGAGTAGTGGGATTTACTGGTTTAAGGTGAGGGATAAAGGCAGGTTTTTGGTTCTGAGAAGATACAACCTGTTGTGCTTATTTATCTCTTTTAGTAGCCTCCACCCAACTCTGAGGCCGAGCCATGAGGACATGGGCCCAAATCTCATCCTTGAGGCCACTGATAAAACACTCTCGGAAAAGGGCATCAGACATGCCCTCGAAAATCCAGGCACTCAAAGGCAACTATAAAGTATTCCATTGTTCCTGATTGTTTTAAATTTGTCAAATGGCCCAAATGGTTGGTTTCAATGTCAAAGAGTTCATAAATATCTTCCACAAAGTGTGTCCAAGCAATATACCCTTGACAGGAAGTTTTTCTCCATTGCCACCATTGGCAATGTTCTTGATCTATATGGAGAACACCATACCGGAGTTTGGCCAAGTCATCTGTAATGCCGTATAAAGAGAAATAATGTTCCATTTGGGTTACCCAACCAATGGGGTTCGAGCCATCAAATTTGGTCACATCCACCCGCGGAAGGCGTAGGTCACGTTGAAAGTGATGGTGCTGAAAGTTATGGGAATGAGAGGAAGGTTCACCTTTAGTGTGTGGGGGTGAGTCAGAGGAAGGGTTATCTATAGGGATATGAAGCTTGGTGCAGAGTGATAAAAAGACAAATTCAAGCTGGGTGGTTAGGTTTTGTTTGATTTACTCCATTGAGGATTGCATGGTTGTATTGATGGCGAAAACATTGGCATTGAGTTGTTTCACTTCTTGTTAGGTCTCGATGAGACTATATTGCAAGGTATTGAAGCGAGCTTTCAAGTCTTGGATGCGGGTATGGGCCATGAGGACGAGGGAACTGAAAAGGGGTGGGTGGGGTCAAAAATTTTGCCGAAAAATGATATATATGAATGTGATAAGGGTGAAGAGATGAATCCAATGAAATAGGTCTCAAATAATGGTGAAAACATTTCCATAATTTTTTTTTCTGTTTTTTTTTAACACACGTAGAGTTATACTCTGGTCTAAATAATACTGCAGTGATGAAATTCCAAAATTCTTAACCAGGAAGAAAAGTGTAGTTACTTGGCAACCCGAACAAAGTTGTGCGATAATAGATCTTGTTTGTTTTAATTTGTTTATGATTCTATCCCCAAGGGTTAGGTATTCAAGGGTTCTATAGACAAGGGTTTTCCCAGTGCTATATCTCTCTGATATATGTGCGGAGACCAACAATAATAATCAGACCAATATCGAAGGGCACTAACTAAGGAGGATAGACCATACCCTTAGCCATACTACCTGACTACCCAGGTACTAGAGAGTATCTTCCTGAGTGCTATTCTCGGTGGCACTATAGAAGTTAGGTGGCCGATTGGTTTATCTCAAGAGGGCTTTAGGAAATCTATGTCGATCCATACACTGGTGTTGTCTGATGCGCTACCAATCGAAGGGGTATCAACAAGGGTTACAAGCATGGCCAACAGATGTGCGCTTAAGAACCACTTGTATTTCCTGTGTGAATGAATCCCTCAACCGCAGGTTTATGCGCGTAATGACAGATCTCTGTGTATTAAAGACGCCATAATACGTCTTTACCCTGGAAAAAAAATTACCCACAATTTTTTCCAAGGAAAGTGCTCTCATACCACTTGTAATATACCAGATATAAATAGTATGCAGAACAGAAATAAAATGCTAGAAATGGCAGAACAACAACAATATAACCAGAACAATCACCACAATAGCACTGAAATGATATCAGAATAACAACAAAAATAACACTTTGATTTTGAAAGAAATTCTCATGGGCCTCTTCGACGGGGCAACCTCCAGTTGAGAAGAGCTCTATTACAAAAATATCCAAGCTAGGGTTCTCATACCCTCGACTCCTATTTATACTAAATATGTCTATCAAAAGAAGCATCTAGAGGAAGATCCTTCTAGAATCGGAAGCTTCTGTTAGGTCTTCTTACATTCGACTTATTCTATTTTATTGAAAGGCCTTATTAATATTGACCTTTATTACATCCGAATAAATTGTTCTACCTATGTGCGGGTTAGGACCCTAAAAGTAGGCCAGTGTGCTAAGTGAAAATAGTTGTGAATGCCTTGTGCATACTGTGTGTTGATAACTTGCATAGCTAAGTGCAAGTGATTGTAAGAAGGCTCTGTGTTGTGCCAAGATCGAGGAAGGAGGATTTGGTGAGGTGTTCGCAGATTTATTCGTGCATGTAAGAAGATTGGAAGAAGATAATAAAGAAGAAGAAGAGTTGGTGGACGTAGCCTCACACTGCGGGTGAACCATGTATATCCCGTGTTATGGTGCTTTATACTATGATGTTCATGTGTTTATGTATTTATTTTCTTAGTTCATTATTATGGATGAATGTTTAGTGCTTAGTGATATGAATGAATGCTAGATTTGATCTATTTCTATGTTCTAAGTGCTTGGATCTGTTAGATCTTGTTGAATACTGTGTTGTTCTGTAATTAGGGTTTTTACCTGTGATGTAAATAAGGGTTAAAGACTGATGAAAGTTATCTTCTAAGTGCTCTGTTAAGTATAGTGATCACAGATCTGTGTCCTAGCTAGTTTGTAGACACTTGATT
>JASDQU010014228.1:3697-19787 GCA_032191745.1 Picea mariana | reverse complement strand
TGACCAAATGGGTGGAAGCTAAAGCACTCCATAGAGCGACCGAAGAAGCAGTTATAGATTTCTTATTTGAAGACATGTTCATCAGATTTGGAGTGCCAAGAGAATTAGTTACAGATGGAGGACCTCCTTTCACTTCTCATGGTTTTAAAGCCACCCTTCAAAAATATCATATTCAACACAGAATGACTACATCATACCACCCCCAAGCCAATGGACAGGTGGAAAGTAAAAATAAAGTAATAGAAGCCATTCTCACAAAAATAGTGAAGGAGAACAGAAAGGATTGATCTCACAGACTCCCTGAAGCATTATGGGCCTATAGAACTACCTAGAAAAATACTACAGGATTCTTTCCCTATGAATTATTTTATGGAAAGAGTGTTGTCTTTCCTGTGGAATTTGAAATCAAAACCTTAAGGACTGCTTCAACTGTCAACCTTGATTTAACCGATGCACAGACAACTAGGTTGCAGCAGCTTAATGAATTGGATGAAAAAATACTAGATGCCATTCTTCAGACAACTATGATTCAACAGCAAAGATCAAAATGGCATGAAAAAACTATTAAGCATAAGCAATTCCAGAAAGGTAATTGGGCCCTACTGTACGACTCTCGATTTAAAGAATTTCAAGGGAAACTACGTACAAGATGGCTTGGACCCTACAAAGTAGACACTGTTTTCCCCAATGGAATAGTAAGGCTCCTCACAATCGATGACTCTAAAACATCGTTACTCGTAAATGGTCACCAGCTCCGTCTGTACCAGCGCCCTATTTCCAAAGAAGATTTTAAGGCTACATGTCTAGCAGACTCTCAGTACCTCTTTTTAGAGGGGGTTCCTACCCCTCACTGCAATTAATTTTTTTAATTTAATTTCTTTAGTATTAGATTAGATTTCGTTTACTAATAATCCCTATCAAGAAATACCATGTTACAATTGATTCTTGTAGATTCTCGATCAAAGCAAAGGCCTACTAAGGAAGGATGATCTTACTTCAAGAAGAGCAAAGCTTCCCCATTGCTGAAACACCATTGTCAGCAACTTTTCACCATTTTCCCCATTGCTGAAACATTACCCAAACACCACTGTCAGCAACTCTTTGCCATTTTCCCCATTGCTGAAACACCACTGTTAGCAACTTTTCACCATTTCCCCATTGCTGAAACACCACTGCCAGCAGCTTTTCACCATTTTCCCATTGGCGAAACACTAT
This sequence comes from Picea mariana, assembly GCA_032191745.1. Taxonomy (NCBI): domain Eukaryota; kingdom Viridiplantae; phylum Streptophyta; class Pinopsida; order Pinales; family Pinaceae; genus Picea; species Picea mariana. Next base: position 18,572 of record JASDQU010014228.1, on the reverse strand, counting down.
TGTTCAACAATTCTTCACATTTTCCCCATTGATGAAACAACTCCATTCAACAGTTGTTTCGCCCTTCTTCCCATTGGTGAAACACCACGTCAACAACTTTTCACCATTCTCCCCATTGCTGAAACACCACTGTTAGCAACTTTTCACCATTTTCCCATTACCGAAACACTACTGTTCAACAATTCTTCACATTTTCCCATTGACGAAACAACTCCGTTCAGCAATTATTTCACCCTTCTTTCTATGGCTGAAACACCACTTCCTCGGTAGTATTCTACAACATCACTCTTCAAAAAAAATTTCTCCATTCTTCCTATGGCTGAAACACCAACTTTTCAGCGTTCTCTGTCAATAAGCTGTTGTGCTCTCATACTACATATTGTCCTTCCAGTCAATAAATCCTTGATACAATTCATCTAACAAATCAAAATTCTCCACCACAGCCACTGCAGAACTATTATGTACAGGCATTATATTTTGTTTCAAAGTACAAATCAAAAGGTAAAGGCAAGGTATGTAAATTTTATGTAAATACAGTTAAGCTATAGTTAATGAGAAGATTCCAACTCATTATTACCACTCATGAAAAATCATTATTAGCCACACTTGAAGGGGAGGGGGGAGGAAATATCAAACTGTTATACCATCATTTCACATGAATTAACCACCGCCATTATTATTCACCATCCTTTTGTTTGTTTCAACACCATTTTCATGCCTTCACTCGAAAAACTCACTCTGCACAGAAGCGGTTACTCGACTCTCTGACGGTGTATTTTACTAAGCTGTTAGCTATGGGAGGCCCTGCTATACGGTACGAACCTGCCATGACAACTCTGCTAGAACTGTATACAGAGGCCTATCAAATTTTTCTACAAGCAGGATGGCTCAGTTATTTTCAGAGACTCCAAGGGTTTGATCAACAACAGATTTTGCAATTTGCTCAAAATCTCCAGGAAGATCATTCCATTGTTCAAGGGGTTTGATTTTCAGTTACAGAAGAGGATATCAGGTTTTGGGTCACCCTACCAATGGCATTCACTTGTTCAGCTGCAAACATATCATCCTCAATGCCCAGCAGGATTTCCTCTTGCGAGAGGAACAAATTGAATTTAAAATTCGGGGTGTCCGACTTATCTCGCTGCCACCTCCATGGTGGGAAGTTGCAAAATTTGTCAAACACTACCTTACTTGCGAAGGCCAATACCAGGTAGTCTACCAGCATGATTTTCTCTTGTTGTCTCATTTACGACATAATAGATTGGTGAACATTCCTTGTGATCTGCTCGGTTGTCTCAAAAATATGTCGCACTATGCTAAAAAGGCTAAAGATCCCGCCCTTTCACTCACTCATAACTGCCTCATTCAAGTTCTTATCCAAAAGGTTTTTTCCCAACAAAACCCTCCATTAAACAAGGGAAAAACCCTCCATTAAACAACCCACCCATAGATCCCCAAGAAGCTGCTCAAATTCCTAAAAATATTCAGGAACAACAACTACAAAACCCTCCAAATTCTCCAGAAATACCTAACAATCCGCCTACAGACCCAATCAACCCAATTAACCCCCATACCATACAAAGCCCGTCCCACAATTTACCAAAATCATCCACTCCTTCCATCCATATCCTTAGTGATGATTCTGAGCCAGACAATTCTCCCTATCCCATCATTGAAGAAGAGCCCCCACGCAAACGAAAATAAATTCCTTTCTTCCCACCCTTTTTACAAAGAAAACGAACAAGGGCCTCAACAAGGGCAACCACTACCACCACTACCCTAAACCCCCAACCCATCCGACTAATACTCCGTACATCTCCAACCTCCCAAATCCCAGAATCTTTTCCTATTCCACCTACGGGCACTAAAACACAAGAACCAGATGCCCAGGGTGTTGCAACATCATCCATTTCAAATCAAGTAGCTGAAACACAAGAACCATCTACCCAATTCGTAGCTAAAACACAAGAACCAGCTACCCATTTAGTAGCTGAAACACAAGAATCAGCTACTCATTCAGTAGCTGAAACACAAGAACCAGCTATAGCTGTCACACAAGAACCAGCTACAGCTGAAACACAAGAACCAACTGCTGATATTGATATTGAGACACAGGAATCAGAAGCCCAGGGTGCTGCAACATTACTTTCTTTACATCAAGAGGCTGAAACACAAGAATTAGCTGTCAATCCTGTAGCTACTCCACAAGAACTAGCTAGTGCAGCTCTGACTGCTACATAAGATCCAGTCACCCCTCAACCAGAACCAACAATGGCCTATGTCTTACAAGAAAATGAGTTTCTAAAGTCTGAACTAGAAGCCTACAAGAAAGAGCTAGCCATAGCAAAGGAAGCCTACGAGAAGGAACTTAATTTGTACACCCTAGCTTGCATAGCAACAGAGGAAAATACAATAGAGAAGCCGTGTCAAGAATATATGTGCAGTCAATGTGGGGACATCTACTATCAGGCAGGCTACAAAGTAACTCAAATTCCAATACCAGGAGCTTCCCCTGCACCTTCGACTTTTGCAGTCAAAGAAAAAAATTTTGCTGTTACACAAGAACCAGCAGGACCTTCCAAAATTAAGACTAAACCCTGGCCAGCAACAAATGTCAAATCTGAAACCCCTGCTTTTACTAATAAAGCTGTACAAACATTGCCTATTGAGGAATCTTCCTCTTCTAGCCAGATCAATACCCACACCTTTGTGGAACAGGCCACTCAAACCCCACCGCAGCCTATCACTTGTGATGCTGAGACACAAACTCAGCCATGGGATGAGCAAGCAATAATAGACAAGTGGAGAAAAGAGTCTATTGTTACACAGGCCAAAAGCCTGTAGGAACACAGATTAATCTGGCTAAACCATATCTATTCAAATTGGGAAGCAGTGGAGCAGACACGCCAGGAATCCCAAGCCCTTAAGAAACAGAACAAAGAACTAAAAGACAAATTACTCCTGATATTTGACTTGGCACAAAAACTACTGGCTGGAAGGAAACCATCCTGCAATTACTCCTTGTTCCTCATGGAACGACTTACATGGTTTCAGATCAAATCAATCACAGAAGGCAGACCCCATGCAGTAGTACATCTAGCAGAATTTGTCAAAACCTTTGCAGAAGCCTCTGTTATGGATCAGCACCTCCTCTGCGAGGCATATCTTCATAATGAGGCCATCCCTGAGAACCGACAACTTAACATTAACCCTCTTGTCGGTGACATCCAGATTAGGGCACTCGCCTCTTTCCTCAACAATCAGATTATATGGCAGGATGACTTCCTAGCTGCCAAGCATAATGAGGATAATCGCCTTCTCTGGATAAGGCTAGAACCACAAAATGCAGCCACTTTTGTTACAGAGTATTATCAGTTTTTAAAGAAACCAGGCATGACCCAACATATTCAGCAATTACAGACATCAGTGTTTCAAGAGTGTCAAAATTTCATTAAATCAACAGAGATTGCTGCCCTACATGCAAATAATCTGTTTTGGCAACAGTCTACTGAGAAAAGACAGGAACACAATCCTTTTACCCCCACTAATCTTGAGATAACAATTTCCAGGGTACCTAGCTACATCAAGTGTGCTCAACAATGTGCTGAAAATTGGATAGGGTACCATTTTTATTTTCCTATTCTCTGGTTTCCAGCAGAGATATATCAAATTCATTATAAGTTGCCTAAGAAGACAGAAACAACAGCTTGGCAAAGGTTACAATGCATTCAAGGGTTCGGAGCTCCAATGGACAGCACCTCCCACAGCTACTGCTTGAGTAACTTGCATGCTCAGAGTCGGTATCCAGACTCTGACTCAAAGTGAAGTTGCCTGAGGACATGCAACATTTTAAGTTGGGGGGGATGTTAGGACCACATAATGTACCTTTTTTCTCACACTTTTTTCCACCATTACACCTTTGTTTCACTCACATTTAAACTCACACTATCACTTTACCCTATCTTTCCAAAGGTACACAACGTCTCTTCTCCTTACTATATGTTTAATATGTTTTGCATATAATTTTACGTTATTCTCGTACTTAACCATTGATCAGAAATATATAAGTGCTGAAACAGTTCGAACCACAGATTAGCATTGAGGCCTGTGGCTGAAACAGTCTGTGATGCTGAAATAACAACTCACATAAGTTGTTACACAGTCCGTGGTCTACAACAACTCACACAGAATAAGCTGCTACACTCGCCATGGTCAACGATAATAAAACAACAACTCACAGAAGATGTTACATAGTCAATGGTCTACAACAACTCACAGAAGCTGTTACACAGTCCATGGTCAACGATGCTGAAACAACAACTCACACAGAAGAAGCTGTTACACAGTCTGCGATCTACGATGCTGAAACAACAACACAAAACGGTTACATTGACCACGACAACCGCACCTTGAGCTAGCATTTACCATCGCTGCTGCCTGAGATCAAGTTGCTAAAACAGTCAAAACATAAATCTCGTGGCTGAAAAAGCCTGCGATTTGCAATGCTGAAACATCATACAATAGTAGTAACAAGAAGACTAATAAAGAAGTTGTTACTCCAGCTGCAGCAACAACACCTCACTCAGCACTTGTAATAGCATTCTGTTGCAGGAGACTAGGATATCCTATTCCAGTTTAGAAAGTCGATCTGACTAAGAATAGGACTCAGATGTACACCTGTAAATTATTGATCAATTGGTATCAAATGGATTCTCCTCTTTAAATAAGAGGAAATCATCATTTGAATAAACCTTATGTTTTAGCTAAGAAAGGATTTACAGAGAAGGACGTGTTTTACTTCAGATTGTAATATGATACAGTTGACAGATGAATAAAAGACTGTTCTGAGCATTTCTCTCTAGTTCCTTTCGTTTCAGGGGAATCTTGTGAGAAGGGAGGGCCCACCTTCTTCACAAGATTCACCCATTAGCTTTATAGTGTGTTAGTGTTATTTCTATTCATGCCTTGATTTAATTCTGTTTTGCTGAAACACTACTTTACTAAACTCTGTTTTGTTGAAACACTACTTTACTGAACTCTGTCTTGCTAAACTTCTCTTTAATGATTGTTACATTGTTTTCATGTGATTCATGCCTGGGTAACTATTGATCATTCCAATTAGCAATCCTGTTTGGTGAATTTATGAAAGCTTGATAATCAGGGATAGGTGCTAAAGATTCCTGCTTGGGAATTAGGGTCCTATTCTCTGTTAGAGATAGTTAGCCTTCAGTGCATGTCAATTATTTTAATGAGTTTATGAAGGTGTGCTAATCAAAAACAGGTGCTGAAGATTCCTGCTTGGGAATTAGGGTCAGGTTCTCTGCTAAGAGGTAGTTAGTCTGCAGTGTGAGTCAATCAATTCAATTAGCAAGAGTTCATGAAAGTGTGATGATCGGAAACAGGTGCTGAAGATTTCTGCTTGGGAATTAGGGTCCTGTTCTCTGTTGCAGAATAGTTGGTCTTTCCTTTTGCAGTGTCCTGAAAGATTTCTTTCCTAGGTTGTTATTTTCTTAAATGTAATCCAGGATTCTTTGGACAGTTATCCCTTTAAACATTGAACTCTGCAATAGGTAGATTTCTTTTCTGTAATTCAAGTAAGAACTTCAGTTTAATTCAAGGCAAAGTGTGATTCATATGTTTTTACTACAACACTAGGCTGCTTTTGAGATTGAGCATATATAGTGCGTGGTTACCTTTGAAATAAACAGACTTCCCTGGGTTGACAATTTATGTAGCACTTGATTGTTTAGTTAAATAAGCAATTATAGTGACCAACAGGTATGAAAAACAATGTTCAACTGCCACTGTTTGTTCATATCACTTGAATACCAAAGTGTAACGAAATTCGCAGTGAGCGGCTCAAATGGTTCAATATCCGGGAAGGTCGCACCTTCTGTCATCTCCCAGGAAACAAAGGTGATAAGGATCAAGAGCCAACTGAAGTGGAATTCATAGCCTTGATCTTCTGCTTCATGGCAGTCTATCTCCAACTGATTCACTAGGTACTTCGCCCAGTTCATTTGTAATCCTTCTACACACTTCCCTGCGAGGTTGACGACGAAGCCAATGACCTGTGTGGGTCAGTTCTTGTGTACCAGCTTCCTAGATATTAACTGACATGCTAGGTGCACTACGCCATTATGGATGGACGCTACCTTGTAGCCTCGCATCCCTTTTTCAGCATCGCCATATACATCCTTGATCTTCTGTGCTAGTGCACGATTTGTGGCTTTTCCTGGGTAGAACTCCTACGGGTCAGGTCCTTGCATACTCAAGCCTATGATCCTATGGATCAATGTCATTTCAACTATAATACAGTGGTCTAGCCATAAATAGATTCCATGGTAACATGACAATAGCAACTTGACACAGGCATTGACTTCCTGATGCCTTCCAAAGTAGGGGATTTTCATGACATTTAACAAGGTGGACCATGCGAGGTTCATCCTCCACGGTTGAGGGATTATCTTTGAATTCTTTCCCTTCGCTCTGGTCAGGTATTTGTACGGGGTGAGCATGCTATGGTTTTTGTGATCTCTGAGGTTGAAGTCACTAAACTTCAACGTTGTGATCTTGTCTTGCTGCGCTCGAACTATGCGTATCCCCTTTGGGAGGTACGCAGTGACCATGGTGTACTCAAAATATATGGGTACACTATCACGACTTACCAAGCCAGCTAGAGGTGGGATATAGTTGGGTAATATAGATGGAATCAACTTGGCATTGGCTAAATCGTCTATGTGCTTGGTTTTCTTTTCTACTATCAGTCAGGATGGCCCAGCTCCACGAGCAGTCGACGAAGAGGCTTGCACTCCTCTCATCGATGACACTTGTATACCTTCATACATCGACATTACTCTTTTGGTCATGAGGTCGATGAGAACTTCCTCAACAATTTTCTTTGCAGCATTTAACTCGTCCAACATACACGCTCAGGGTTAAAAATATCGGGTTCAAAGAATAATCTCTCAATATGGAAATAGCGCGATGATCAATGTGCGAAATCAACTAATCTGTGGGCTCAAATTCACGATTAGAAAAAGTTTTCTCAGTGCATGGCGCAATGAGATAAATAGATACCTTGGCAACAGATCGCTTGCAATGGGTAAGAAGCCTTCATTAATTCAGTTATGTCCATTATGGTGCGGTCCCAATGGTTTGGTGTTGAGCTGTCTGACCATAAATGCCTTTCTATTCATTTGGGGCATCAGTCTAACATATATATTGTTCCCAACGGTTATATTGCTTCGCCATGGCGAAGTGCCATGTGACGATGTTTTGATATTCTAGTGAAGCTCCAATTCTGCAATTTTTCCTTTTGCGAAGTTCCTTCGGGAACCTTCTGTAACTTTTCAACCTTAGCTTTCTTCTTATTCAATTTTCTATCCTTTTTTCCAGTTAACTTCATCTCAAAATTCCTTTTTCCATTCTGATTCTTATCTTCTTCCGGTAGAGTAACTTCACGATGTTGATATTCTTTCCTAGAAATCAGGGGTAATACTTCATCTGTATCTGGAATAGGTACTGCAATCTTTTGTGGGTCTTCTAGTGTCCTTCTTACTTTGACATCCAAGTCCCTGACTTTAAGTATCTTCACTTGGTTCTCCTTTTCTTCAATCTAGTGCACGATCTTCCTAGTCATGAAATCTTCTAACTATTGTTTTTTCTGTTCTAAGAGTTCTTTTTCTTTCCTTCCGGTCTGATCTCTTTCAATCCAAGGTTTCCCGAGCAACATAGTAAATGGAGTGCTATCCTCAATAAACTTAAGAACTTCAAATGCTTCTTCTGTTGAAGTTCCATTGGCACTCATAGATATCTGGGTAAGATTTCCACATAGGTTTATCAATTTTCCTCTAAATAATCCTATTCCTCTAAATGAAGGAGTCATAGCAGGCTCCTCTAAAAGTTCCCAAGTTCTTTCTATCATGATATTCACCTGTGTTTCTTCATCCAAAACACAGTCAATGTCGAAGTCTCCTATTCTTGCTTCAATGTACTCTTTTTCTTTAAAGACCTCCGATAAGCTAACATGTCGGTGGTCATTCAAGGTTTCCTTCATCTGTAGCAATACTTTCTCTGATTTTTTCTGGGGTTCTGTCATGATCTCAGTTGCTGGATCTGCCCTAGGGTTTTATTGGTTCATATTAATTCTTTCAACCTTATCAATCATTCTAGGGCAATCCAATACTTCATGGTTCATAACATGGCAACATAGGCAACTAGGTCTTCTTCCAGGGCATTCCTTAGAAAAATGTCCTGGTCTTCTGCAACTGTAGCAAAGAGTTAATACTCTCTTTGTTTTAAATGATCCCCAACCTCTCCTATATTGCGTGCTAGGATCATGGTAGCTAACCTGCAACAAATTATTTCTAGGGTCCTGCATCCATTTGTTAGTCCAACCATTCTTTCTATGCATAGGTATAACATATCTTTCACTATTCTTATCAAATCTAATCATACCAAATCTTCTTTCTTCTATTAGTGCCCTAGTTTTCAAGTTAGGACAAATCTTATCAAACATACCTAGATCCATGCTTTAGAAACAAAAATTTTCACTTATTTTACTTCTACAGAGCACAAAGCTTTCATATCTAAAAAATTTCAGTATTCTTACCTTTAACAAAACATAGAGATTATAGATATTACCTCTTTTATTCTCACTTTCACCTTTATCAGGGTACAAAGCTTCTAGATCTTATCTCTTTTCTTCAGATCAGACTTCTTTCTTTAGCACATAGCTTCCACGGATTGAGTAGAGTACTATGCACTAGAGAAACAGATCTACGCATAGAGATTTCACATTTTTAGGTTGGATATTTGCACAAAGATTCTTCTTCCTCAGTTCCCAGCAATCACAGTTTCATGTCCTGGCAATAGAACCATTTGTTGGCACAGGGGCGGACCCAGGGTTCAATGCTACAACAACGCACCAACAAAACCCTAACTATCAGCCCTTTCGGTAACACCTGCGAAGAAGATGAACTCTCACCCGAGGTAGAGGCAGGGGTGGTTGCAGGACTCAGATGTATGCAACCTTAGCTGGGACACAAATCTGTGATTCTAACCACTTAACAAAGCACTTAGCAGTAACATTCATCAATATTCAGTAATATTTCAGACAAACCCTAATTACAGAGCATCATAGTATTCAACTAGATCCACATCTAATAGCACTTATCATAAAAGGAACATATTAGATCTAGCATATTTAGGCACTAATCATACTCACATAGGTCAGATATAACATTCATCCACATCATTAAGCACAAAGAAACATCATTCCTATCTAACATTCATCTATATCCTAGCAAGTCACACATAAATACACCAACACATCACACAAAGTATAGCAACACAACATATACGTGGTTCACCCCCCCACCTCCTGGGGCTACATCCACCAACTCTTCTTCTGTTATATTATCTTATGTTAATCAGTTACATGCACAGAGCCACAAAAACCCTACTCCGCATAGGAAAGGAGATCTGCGCACTTCGCTAGATCCTCCTTCCCTGAGTTAGGTTTAGCACAAAGCGTCCTCTCGATCTCTTACGGTCCCTTGCACTTAGCCTTACCAGTATTACATAGTATGCACAGAGCACTTTACAATCCTTCGATCACATGGATCGTTCACTACTATTTTCTACATCGCCTAGCTTCTATATATATATTACAAAAGTGGGCCTAGGAATGGGTAAACCCATGGGCCGACCTTCCCATACCCATTACATAATCCCAAATCCAAAAAAGGGCCCTAAAAGAGGCCGAGATCCCATGATATTTTCTTCATCTTGTGCTCCTCCTTCGACAGCCTATCGAAGTCCCAAAATAGGTCAATCGTAACCAAGTATCCTCAAAACTTGGTCAAGGGCCAACACTTGATGAAGACGTGTCGGTTTTTATTGGTGGGTGTTTGTTGGTTATTACTTTATCTACTTTGATATTACTTTAATATAATAAGTTGACCCAGGTTCAGACTTAAACAAGCTTCCAACAAAATCCCTCTAAAACTACCGGCCCCCCTGGTAAAACAGAAGGAAACATAGTACACAGGGTGCACTGTGCAGTCTCACCTGAGATAGTCTTATGGGTGCCTGCAAAGCTTAGATGCTTGCAGCCTGGGTATGAGTGGGGATCTTTGATTAACCTTGGTGACCTTTTATCATTCGCTAGTTCATACATCTAGATTCCTTACACTCTCAATCTTACTCATGCATGTAAAATATCAGAGCTAACTAATTCCTTCATTCATTTATCTAACATTGAATCATCAACATCAAAGAAAATACATAACATTCAGTCACACAATGTAGGTCTACCGTGGTTCACCCCTCCTGGCCTACATCCAAAAAGATTTGGCTATTCTTCTCTTTTATTATCCTTGATTCAACCTATAGTGCCACACGCATTACAACCATTCCTTACAACAGGTCAAGATCTTATAATGAGGTGGACTAGATCACACCAGGCTCCTTAGCCTACGATCTAAACCTTAGGATCTACTTTAATCCCTCTCCCCAACTCAACAACTTACAACATTAGATCGGACTTACATTCGCAGTAAGCAATACCAACAATTAACAATGGTTGAACATGCCATCCTTCAACCAACCCCAAACCAACCTAGCCAGCCTCCCCCCCAAAAAAACAACTACTCCTTACCTAGACCCCCTAGGTACTTATTTATACATATCTCTGGCTTACCATCCATTACATTCTCTTACCAAAACTATANCCTCTCCCCAACTCAACAACTTACAACATTAGATCGGACTTACATTCGCAGTAAGCAATAAGAACAATTAACAATGGTTGAACATTCCATCCTTCAACCAACCCCAAACCAACCTAACCAAAACCCCCCAAAAAAAAACAACTACTCCTTTCCTAGACCTCCTAGGTACTTATTTATACATATCTCTGGCTTACCATCCATTACATTCTCTTACCAAAACCGTAACCCTATCCTGGCTAGGCCTTTTTGCATGCATGCCTCGCATGCCTTGCTCTCCTTCATGCACATTTGTGTTACATGTGTTGATCCTTCTGAATGTGAATTCGCCTCCCACATCATGCCTTTCCTTCCAATATGGCCTGTACCCAACAGGCCCCCAACATTGACATCATGACTCATCCCAAGTCACTGTCTAACTCTCGTGTCTGCCACTGCTTCTGTCAGTGCTTCATACATGTCTACTATTCATTGACACTACTCTTGAGTCTGGATGCTCTTTGCTGTCATGGCTTCGACCACCTGCGCAGTGACTGGAGGTCTTAAGATCTCGCCCCCCTCCAAGCCTATATTTTTGAGGCATGCTTTCACTGCATCGATTTCCACGATCAATTGTTCTGCCTTTTCCTGTAAGGGCTCCAACTGATCCTATCATGCGATTTTATGTGCCTATACCGCTTTTTCTTCTTCCTGAAGGTTCTTCATTTCTACAGTTGTCTTAATCTTTTTTGGCAGGGACATTGTCCTCTGTCGCTGCTTGACATCTGCTATTGTTGCGTGCAATTTATCTTCCTTTCCTTGCATCTCTTGTAGGCTCCCATCTTCTAATAGCTGCATCCATAACTGGTCGCTCTTCTCCAACAAATCTTCCACCCTATGTATATTCTACGTGACATTCTCTATATTAGCTATCATGTCTTTCTCTCTTTGCGCTCAGACTACTGGGGGAGTCGTAGGTACCACGTGATCCTCCAGTTCCTTGATTTGTTCCTTATATTGTTGTAGAGTCTGCACTATATTTGTTATTTTCTCTTCTAAAGATGTTTCCTCAGATACTATGTCATCTGAGATAGCTTGAAAGACTGCGTCTATCTGGGTCTCCATTTGGTCCACTTTTTGCTGCGTTATCTCCTTCCTCTACCTTTCCTGGCTGATGGTTTCCTTCAGTGCCATATTTTATTCTTGTGCTATTTGTAGATTCGTCGCGTCGGACCTTGCTCTGGACTAAATCTCATGCACGACGCTAACCTGTAACTTATGCAACACCTTTGTTAGTATCTTGGGCATCGCCAAGTCTAACATTTTGATATCTTTCATGGGCTTCTATGTTGTTTCCTCATTTATGAACAAAATATTTGGTGTTATGATAAAATTAGCACTTTCCTGTACTGTGATTTGTATTGTTTCTCCGATAGGTGCGTCTTCTCTTACTAGTGACGGTTTGTCCTTTTTTTGTTGTTCTGCCTTGATCCTCAATTGTTCTAGAGTGATTTTTACCTCCTGTACCTATTCCAAAATTGAAGCTCGATGGTTTTCCACATTTTCCCATACTTATGACAGTCGATCTTCTACTGTCGTGGCTATCAGTTCTACGTCGTCTGTTGTCAGTGACATTTCCATTGGTTTCTTGTGGAACTTCTCTTTCTTCTTGGCGCCACTTGCTTGCTCCATTGTTCTCTTTCTTTGGGTGTCTGGCTATTCATATTATTTTGGCATATATGTATCCCTGTTGATGTCTTGTTCAACTTCTTCATCCATGGTTACATCTTGTGCCTTTGTCTTCACTTCCTATGCACGCACCTATCCTATCGGTCCTCCCTGTGCTTGCTCTATAGCCTGTGGACCCTGTGTTGGTCCACATTGTGACTTCTTTTGTGTCCTAGTCTTCTTTCGAATGGAGTTGCTTGGCCCCACTATACCTATTGTTGTTTTCTTTTGCTGGGTAACACCAATCCTACCTATTTGTTGCACGGGGACTATGCTACCCTGTGTCTGGACTTGTACTGGTGGCATTGTGCTTGGAATATCTGGTACTTTCCACTCCTTAGGCCACTCTTGGACCTCCATGTGGATGTCCTTCATCGTCATGCAGTATTTCAGTTGCAACCACTCCTTGGTGGGGTCCTTCTTTGCATGTAGCCACATGTTGTGACGTGATGTGCAAAAATTCACTATCTGTCCATGCTCCTGGACATTTTCTGGTGAGATCCTCCATGTATCTACCACGCTATTTTGAATCTCTATTAAGTACTACTTGAACATGTGATTGTTGAATTTCTTTACCTTGGGATCTGTGGTGCTTTGTAGTGATGTGTAGCATGCTGCATCACATTTGCATGTCCTTGTCAGGAACATCGTATATGTCGGTTCGTGCCACCCCGTAAGTGCAATGAGGACGAGTAACCATGAATAGTGGAACTAAAAGCCCCAATCTTGTGCCTCCTTACGGTCTTCTAGGAATGAGTTGAGTAGGTATGGGGCCCAACTCATCGATCTCCCCTTTGTGCACTGCGCCCCAACATATACTACTCTTGCGGAGACTTCTTCTTTTTGACACTTTCACATTAATTTGCAACCGAGAAATCTGGTTGCAAACCAAGTTGCATGATCATTGATGTCATTGATCCTGATTCCTCTATTCCCCCTCTCTGCACCATAATTATCTTTAATCTCATCGGAGATGGCCTTTTCCTGAGTCTTGTCTTCTAGGTATTGCTCTGAGTTCTCCCCATATATTGGGAGCCTTGTAATCTCTACGATGAGGTCAACATTGATCATTACTAGCCTGTCCATCCATAGGATGCCTCCGTGCACCCTTGCTATCAATTGTTTAACAAATGCATTTATGTATTTCCCACACCCGAAGTGCGGTATGTCTAAGAGGTTCATGATACCTGTGTTGTATAGGCCTAGGATCCACTGTGAAGGCTCCAACAGTGGTGCGCCTGATGGGCCCTCTCCCCTGCTCTCTAGGTAGCTCTGTGATTCCAAATCTAGGAACTTTGTGGCATCTGAAACATCATGGTCAGAGTATTTAAGGTCATCGAATCCTCCTACCATGTTATCCCTAGTTTTCACTTCATTGGGAATTTTCGACATTACTATACTTAGCTCTACCTGAGTGCGTTGCATGCCCTGCATACTAGTTTTTTCTCTCAACTTATTTTTCCCTTGTGGGGATGGTACTCCCCCCTCTTGCTTCATTTCCTGCTCTGGTTCCATCTCTGGGCCTTGCTGCGTGGATTCCATGGCTGGTTCTACTTCTTGTGTCCCTTTTCCCCTTGATGCGTTGGATTCCGTCCGCTCGACATCCTCTACCAGCTTCCTGGGATCCTGTGTGGATTCTTTCTCCTCCTCCACATGTAATGTGGTTTGCTCATATTCTGGTGTGTGGATTTCATCCACATTCACCACAATCGAAATATCACTAGTTATGCCTTGTGGTCCCCATGTGCTACTCCGGGTGCTTCGTCTAGTTCCACTTGGTGCTCCAACCCACAGTGATGCCATGGTGGTTAAATTCAAATGACAACTCTGAATTTGTCAGGTGGTAGGGAAATTCCACACTCTATCGTTCTTCCAATCTACTCAATGTTTTCCTCCTTAGCAAAAATCACAATGGGTTGGTTTTCCTCCCCCTTTCTGACTTTATAGCGTGTCGAGGAAATGAAAGTTGTGTCGCAGTAATACTTGTCACTTTTTCCCCTTTTCGTTATGTTTCATGTGCACAGTACCTTTTTATCCGTTAACCATTCTTCTGCACGTCATGTTTTTCAAACCCTGGTTTTCTTGCAGCGCCCCGTTTCGTCTGCCGAGTTCGGTTCTGTTATCCTTTTTACTTTTTATGCCCCCCTTTCCCCCCCCTTTTTTTTATTGCATCATAAATTCCTAAGTACTAGGAGGTCGAATGTCCCTATACAGCTTCAGTCGACTCCCATTGATCATTCCTCTGAGTTCTGTATCTCGTAATTCTTTCAATTTTAGAGCTCCCCCATCTGTGATAGTCTTTACTTCATATGGTCCCAACCAATGCATTCTAAATTTTCCTGGGTGCTAAAGAAATTTACTGTCATACATCAAGACTAGGTCTCCTTCCTTGAAACTCTTCCTTTTTATATGTCTGTCATGCCAAGATTTGTCCC
>JASDQU010014227.1:239206-249524 GCA_032191745.1 Picea mariana | reverse complement strand
ATTTCCATAAATGGCAAAAATTTTCCAATTTCGAATTTACTAAAAATGGAATAATTTTCCCAACAAATTTTAAATTTCAAAAATATTTTATTTCCGGGTATGTCGCATCATAGGTCATAAATTAATTGGTTTTTATTTCATAGTAACTTTTCGATAGGTACTATTTCTTGAATTATTTTTTAAAGTCTGACCATTCCATATGTTTCTCTTTTAGGCCCTTGGCCAATTTCAGATCTTGCCACCAAATGTTGGCTTTTCCTTTCAGGTTATAGATAGCCATTCTGACCTTCATATTGCTAGAATAGTTGTAGATATGGAAATACTTCTTGATGTATAATAACCATGCTTTAGCTTCCTCCCTTGTTCTGGATTCCCCATCAAAGGTAGAGGGTTTTATTTTCTTAAATTCTCCCTCAAGGTGATCTACCTGTTTTCTTTTTCTGTTAGGTTTTGTTTTATCGTTAGCTAAAGGTGTACCTTCAGATGAACTGTCCCCTTCTTTTTCTTCAGGACCAGAATTCTTGGAGGCCCTTTTACTAACCTCCTCTTCATGGTTATCGTCCTTTGGGATTTTCTTTGTTACTATACTATGCAGCAGAAATTCATTTATTTCATGCTACTCCTGTTGTGCCTTCTTCAGTTTCTCATTGTCTTATTTGAAAACATGCAGCTCAACGATGAGATTCCTCATCGTTTCCATAACATAAGTGGGTGAGCTTCCATCACTATTCTTTCTCGTATCTTTAGGAGGTCTTTGTTCAGGATTCCCCTCAAGTTTGATTTCTGCATCATCATGGGCTACAATAATTAACATAAAATAGAAAAATGGTTTTTTGTTTGTAACAATAATTGTTTGTTAATTTTTACATAAACAAAAATATGTGCTAAGTAATTAATTTATCCATGTTCAAGGTCCAAGTGTTGTAACGTTTGCTTTGATACCATATGTAATGTACCTCAAATTTTCCATAAAAAAAAAATGTGTGAGGCATTAATCTCCAATTTTATTTTATATGTTTGTTGATAAAGGGAAGAAATCTTCATTCCTGTTATAATTTTCTGTGACGTAACTTAAGTTTTTCCTACCACATGATGCAATTTCCATACTTGTTTATATTACTTTAGATAGAAACTTATACGGCTAATTCACCAAGGGTTCTAGTAATTCCCATTTAGTCTCCAACTTACTCACCTATATACACACATATCTATACATTAGATGAGACTTAGAACTTATATCCCTAGTCTCTCTTGAAACAAGAGATTCCTTTGTTTTGCATGCAATACTATTTAATTTGTCCTTTGAAAGAGAATATTTACTTACCCTATATATATATATATATATATATATATATATATATATATATATATATATAGTCACGGGGACAGATACATACCCCACAATTGAAAAGAAGGGGTTTAGTGATATGCGCTTAGCATCAATATACATAGTCCTGATCATATATGGGTTCCTTTACGAATTATCCATGATTAGTGATACTCCAATCCCTTTACTTAGCAAAGTTTGAGTAACGAGATCTTGTGTTAACTTCAACTTAACTAAACGATGTTCCATTGAACCTTCTCTCAAATGATAAGCTAACTGTAACAATGCAGTTGAAGTGTATGAGTTCCAACTCGTCGAGTCACAGAGGGATTCATTAACTTTGCAAATTTCTTGATGTGAAAGAGTGGTCTATTGTGAGAAGGGAGTTAATACTCTGCATCTATAGTTTAATGATAGTCATGTGTGTGCAAGTTACGATTCTCTCACCTAGCTCTTCATCCATTCCAGTCATGCCAACTCTGTCCTCATCACCTGGTTAGACTTCCCTTTGTACCTTCAACATTTAAACTGAGTAGTTAAGGTTCCTCTTAAGATTTTAATGTGTTTGTTTTTTTCATCGTGGAGTCTTTCGGGAGGCTCTGAGTATTATTTTCTCACAGAAGCAAGCTATCAATTTGGGGAAAACGTTACCTAGTGGAACAACATCGGCATTCGCCCTCCCTTGTAAGCTTTCGTTAACACTATGTTATGGTTATTAAATGAGGTTTGGTTCTTTATTACAGTGGGAGAACCCTCGTGTCAATCTTACTTGTTTCGACTTAAATCTCCCATTATCGTTATTCTTTGTAACTTTCCTGGACTGCTTCCCATTTTCGAATATGTAGATGCTTACTGTAGATTTATTTTATAACTTCTTTTGAAGTCTCGGCATACCAATCCCTTGTCCTGACTTAGGGAACTTACACCTGCAACGTTTTATGGGTAAATTCAATCCTAGGGTTTCATGTCCCGATTCTCATTATTTCTTATGTTCTCTCTACTGATATATGTAGAGATTTGATATTAAACTTTTTGGGAGGTTATGCATAGTCTTAGTCTAGCATTAATTTATTTTCACTGAGAATAGCAAAACACGTTGCAAGTTCCTTATTATTCTTTATAGAGAATGGATCCTTCCTTTGGTAGTCGTCAATAAATCCTTAATTGTTACTCGCGCAGATAATGTCTCCTTAAGGTTATTGCCTTCTTGTCTGGTATGTTAAAGGAAATGTAATTCTCTTTGTTTTCGAAAAATCCAATACCCCAGAATACTCGTGGCATAGATGTTTGAGCTTGTGGAGCTTCTTATAATAATTAGGTTTTCCTATGTCATTATGAGGTCTATGTGTAAGTTACTCCATTTGAATTTAGTAGTAGATTAACTCTGCACTTATCGTTGATTTCTAATTGGCCTTTGTAATAGACATAATTGGTTCAGAAAGTGTTTAAACTCAATCTTTTAGTGTATCTCTTGTTCTATGTGTAATTGTTTGACATTGTGCCCTCGGCCTAATCACATAATATCTTTTACAAAATTTATTTGTTAACTATCAGCGTTGTTGATTTCATTTCATAAACTAATGATTATGTGATTGGTAACAACACTAATGATGGGTCCCTTTGCTGTAAGGGTACCCTACAGGTGGACCTTTCCTCTTCCACCCCTTCCGTGATCATGGATGGTGTCTTCAAGCATGTATAGAGGAGGGTTGGCTTTATCTACAAGCCTGAGTTAAGTATAACCTATAACTGCACGCTATTTAAATATATTATGTTGGTAATCAAATTCTAGATCTCTTCTACGAATTCTTATTTCTATTAGATAGGAACTAATGGAATTTCCCTTGTTTTCTTTTTCAGGTTGGCGTAATGGAACAGTTTGAATTCTGGACACTCCCCATACGAAAGGTATTCAAGTTCCCTTTGTAAACTCTTCAAGAGTTCAAACAGTGAAGGCCTCTTTTTTCAACCTAGATTTAATGATATTAAGTATAGAATCGCTCGACTTCTTGTAGTGGCTGGATAAAGAGAAATTTCCAAATTGTTGTAATGTATTCGACTGTTAGATTTAATGAACGGTAACCATATAAGGCTTGGATGTCCTCTTTATTTTCTGTTCTGGTTGATATATGTAATAAATCCTTTGAAGCGGAGCTACAGGGCCTTTCCTCCTATCAATTTGAAATAATACAATGATTGTTTTATGATTTTATTCGAATCTTAAAGCCATCTTGGCCCCTTCCTATACTTAAATTGTTTAAAGTAGACTATACCTATACTGTTTATGAAAGGAAATACTTTTGTAACAAATGTCACCACATCTTCTTGAATGTATTATTTTGTCTTGATACTTCCTTGGATCTCATTTCTCATCTCGGATTTTCATGCTATTCATTTTTTCTATCATTATGTATTCCAGAAAAGATTCTACTAAGGCGTAGTTAGACTGTCATCTTATGTTGCATTTTGGTATCTATTTTCTGTACAGTCCAAAATTACAGTCACACACTCTATCAGATTGAACTTGTATATTTCTGAAGGTCTACATTTTCTTTTGGAAATCAAATCTCAAGTGAAAGGAAAATTCAATATAAAATTGTTGTACAAACATATATATATGTATATATATTCGTATCATATAGGTATCTATTATGCTATATGAAACTTCAATGTTGTCTTACCTTACCTCAATATTTTGTGAATACTGTGACTCTATATTTTCCTTCAGCAGGATACAAATGTATATTTTCTTTCTATTCCATACATATATAGAGTTTCTCCTTGTTTCGATTTAGCATGTACATGAAAGAAAAATATCAATTAATTACAATGTTTTTCTGTATATAAATTTACTTACAGGAATGTAAGCATACGCCTGTGTATACATGGCTAAATTATTCAGTTTCATTTACATTGTGTACATAGATAATTCTTAAGCTGTGATTACAAATTAGTTGAGAGGTTTTTCACCTATAGTTTATCTCATTACAACAGTAATATAACTCACAGAACCATACTTCCAGAAGCTTGAACAAGTAATTCTTTCAACTAGTATCACACAAAAATTAACATTCACTCAGCAATAACACACAATAGAGATAATCCATTCAGAACTAGTTTAGAGCCATTCTGTTAGTTCTTAAGTTCAATGGAATTCAATTCGATCTTTCGTCCATAGTATTAATTCGATTCAGAATTAACAAATGCACTCTACCAGATATTTAACTATATAACATTCATCCATAGAAGGGATAGAATAACATATCTAAACCAATTTGCTGAAAGACAAAGGGAACAACCACGTTCCTCCCAACCTTAGAACAGGGCAGCCAAATCACTTGTCATGTTCACCCCCTAGCCTTACCATGAATCCATGAGGGCTAACTCGGAACTCCTCTTGATAAAATTCCTTTCAATTTCAGCAGTCGTATCCTTTCCTCACACTCAGCAAGTAGTGTTCATAACAACAAGAAATCAATAATTTTCTCCAGCATACTATGCAACGTCCTGCCTACTCAATGGGTCAACTCAAACATTTTTTTCTCCTCAACGGTGACACATGTTTATAAATGGAAATAGGTTATTTTATATGATCATGTTTTGTAATAAAACCTCTTTCAGTTTTTCCAAATTCATCTTCAATTTTCCGAAACGGCGCCTACAAAATAAGGGCTGAAATAGGAAAAAATGAAAAAATGAAAAAAGGGGCTCAAAGATGGCCTCTATTCAACCAACGGATGGAACCCATGTAAATTATGGGAGATATTTTTGTTCTTCAGCCCATTATTAACCAAAACCTCTCTTGGATTTTGAAAATTCGTTTCCATTTTCCCAGAATCCATCTCAGAAGACGATGTGTTGAAACAAAAAAAAAAACGGTTTTGTGAAATTGGGGGAGCGGTTTTGGAGGGGTAGAGTGGTTTTCTTGGACCCCCCGAGGTGGTAAGTGGTATTGGGAGGGGGGGTCCAAGTTCACTAGGTGGTAACAAGTGTCTCTCCCAATACCACTTGCTCGGACCCCCTTGGTGTTGATGGGACATGAGGAGGGGTCCCGAGGTTTACGCGAGTGCGTGAGTGTTTTAGGATAGATTTTTTAGTTTTTAATTTTATTATTTGCTTTTTTTTAGTTTTTGTATTACGTTTTATTATGTGTTATACGTTTATTTTAATATTTTTGTTTTACATTTTGTTTTATTTTTTAATTTTTGTTTTTTGGTATGTTTTATTTAAATTACTTTTTATTTTATTTGTTTTATTTTTTACTTTATATGTTTTATGTTATTTGTTTTGTATTTTAAATTATTTATTATATCTTTTATTTTCATATATGTTTTTAATGTGTTTTATAATCTTTTAATTGTTTTTAATTAATTTTTGATTAATCAAACACTAATCTAATAGCTAAGTTTAAACAACTAACTTAACTACTAATTATTAATTAATTACATGACTAACCTAGTTTATTAGTCTAATTACACTAATTCAATTAATATTAAAACTATTAATTAATCTAATTATTCATTTATTATCTTAAGTTATTTTATGCACGGATGAATGGAAGGCAAGATGTAGCCAATGGGACAAATGGTTAAGAGAGTAAGTGGCGTAGAGGTGGATGAAGGATGCAGCAGGGTGATGAAGGATCGGGAAAAATGGATGGAGGGGAAATGGAATCAACCGAGCCAAATGTCTTCATCACAGGAGAAATGCCAAATAAGCAACTGAAGAGTGAGGTTACCTATGATTATAGGACCCCAATAGGTCCAAGGGGCTATTGGATCTTATCCATTCATATGTGAGTGGGTCGATGTCAGTATAAGTAGTGTAGGGATTGTCATACTATGTGGCGTTCATTGATGGCTTTTCTAAGAAAATTGGGATATTCTTTATGAACATCAGTGATGAGGTATTTAGTTGATTTGATGAGTTTAGATATTTGGTGGAGAACCATATAGGTAAGAAAATCAAGGTATTGAGATTAGATAACTGGGGAGAGTACACCTTCAATGACTTCAAGAATTTTTGAAAGGAAGCAGAGATCGAGAGGGAGTTGAAAGTCTCATACAACCCTCAACAAAATGGGTTTGAAGAGAGAGAGAATTGTTCCATCATTGGTTATACCAGATCTATGACACATGACCAGGAGTTTCTTATGTTTCTTTGGGTAGAGGCATGTAACAAAGTGTTTTATGTGAAAAATAAGATTCCTCACGAGATATTTGGGGACAAGACTCCAGAGGAGGAATTCTGAGGAGTGAAGCAAGATATAGAACATTTGAGGATCTTTGGTTTTCCATTCTACATCCATTTTCCTGCGAAGAAGAGGACAAAGTTGGAGCCTTTAGGACAAAGGTTATATTTGTGGGGTACATTGAGACCTCAAGGGCTTATACAATATTCCTTCCAACATAGAGGAAGATAGTTGTGGGCAAAGATGTTAATTTCTAGGAGAACTTGGAATCTTGAAGATCTTAGGATTCATCAACAGTGACATAGGAGAAGGAGTTGCACGATTTGAATTATGGGAAGTAGTCAACAACTTAGACTTGTTGGTTGTGGAGCCTAATTATTTTCTTGATTCAAATGTTTGTTTCAATCGTTCTTGGGCCCCATTCCACAACGAGCGAGTGTGGGGGGGAATTTCCCCCAAAAATGTTTCCAAAGGGGTCCAGGGGGTTGACAAAATTTTTTGTATCCCCCCTGGAAGGGGATTTTGGGGAAGCACCCCTAAAGAAAAATATTGGGGAAAGATGACTTGTAACATATTGTAATTTCATAGTCAATATGGACCATTTATTATAAGGTCAGAGATATGAAAGTAGAAGTTATTTTTTATGGTTTTGTTTCCCTAGAAGGAAACCATATGTTATGAGGGAATTGTATTGCGGTTGTGTATTATCGTGAATATTGTATTATGAAAGAGGAGATTGATAGAAAGAAGAGGAAGTCATAATGGGTTTGTTGTACGTTGCATCCCTTCATTTTTCTAGAAAATAAAAAGGAAGGACCTACCAATTTATCTGGTCGACAAAGCCCACACAGGGTGAACCATGTATATCTCTGTCTCTATTGTATTTTGTATCTTCTATTTTTTATTTCCGCATTTGTTTTATATTATTGCTCTGTGATCCTAGTTTTATAACAAGACTTAAGGTGGGGAGGAGGTGTTATCCCCTTCCATTCATATCATAATACCTAGGTATATATTACATACATTAAGGGATGTTCGTGAGGCTCCTAGGAGTGTGGTTAGAGAGCACAAGCCTTTGAGAAATTTTCTGAACTATATGGTGCTTATGAGTAGGATCATTGATGTTGAACCTCCCAATTTTGAGGAGTAATAGATCAACAATTATGGTGAGATTCCCTGATATAAACATACACCTCTATTATGAGGAATAATGTTTGGGACATAGTGCCAAGATCAGAGGGAAGGTTAGTTGTGATTTCTATGTGGCTCTACAATACCAAGAATGTTGCATATGGTAGCATCGAGAATTTCAAGGAGGGGTTTGTGGAAAGAGAGTTCTCCTAGAAAGAGGAAGCGGACTACACATAAATGTTTTTTCCAGTTGCTAGGTATGCTTCTATTCAAGCTGTTATTTATATTACTTTAGTGATGAGGTTGAGGATACATCAAATGGATGTGAAAAAAACTTTCCTCAATGAGGAAGTATATATAGAGAAACCTCAGGGATTTGAGGTACATGGGAGGTATTTTAATGTGCACGGGTTTAAAAAATCCTTGTACAGACTCAAACATGCACTCAGCGCATGGTATTCCAAGATTGACGGATACTTGTAGAGTATGGGATTTACCAAGAGTGAGGTGGATCCTAAATTGTACTTCGTACTTGTTGGGGTGGATCTACTCATCTTGGTTATGTAAGAAGATGATTTGTTTCTCATGGGTGTAGAGGACCTTATTGTAGGGTGCATAATAGATTTGGATATTGAGTTCAAGATGAAGGAAAATGGCTTGATGTATTATTTATTTGGGTTAGAGGTATGGAAATCATCGGGTGAGATCTTCCTTGGTCAAGGGAAGTATCCAGTTGGGGTCTTGAAGAGATTCAATATGGATAATTGTAGACCGATGGCTACACCTATGGTTAACAATGGAAAGAAGGTTTTCACTTTAGATTCAGAGTTGATGGATCCGATGATATACAAGAAGATGATGAGATGCTTGTTTTATTTAGTCAACACCAGGAAATATATATGTTTTGATGTGAACGCCTTGAGTCAGTTCATGGTGGAGTCGAGGAAAGTGTATTAGATAGCAACGAATCATGTGCTCAGGTACTTGAGAGGTATAATGGAGTATGGATTGAGGTATATTGGAGGATATGGATTGTGATTACATGGATATACGTACCCATATTGGGTGGGGAGTGAAGTAGATAAAAAAAGCACCTGGGGGTGTTGCTTCATCTTGGGATCAGAAATGATTACTTGGTTTAGCAGGAAGCACACTTCTATAGCACTGAATTCAATAGAGGTATACTATATGGAAGTGAGTATTGATAGCAATGAATCCATTTTGATTTGCAATTTCTTACATGTTTTGTTTTGATCAGGAATTGGAGTCTACATTGATATAATGCAATAATAAAAGTTATATCAAACTCTCGGAGAATGTAGTATTCCATGATAGGTCCAGGCATATAGAGATTATATACCACTTCATTCGAGATAGGATCCATATGGGAATGGTAAATCTTTAGTATATTTCCACATATGAGCATGTTACATATATTCTAACCAAACCTTGGTGAAAGGGAAGATTGTTTTCTCAAAAGAAAAACATGGATTGGTGCAGAATACCTTCCTCAATAAGAGGAATTCTTGATGTGTGTAGCATAAGACAAGGATTTCCACATAGGTCCAAGTGTCTAGGCGTGTGGAAATCATCCAAAGCCTTCAACCTTGAGACTTTGATTTAACTAAAGTAATTATTAAAGTAAATTAATTTTATTAATTAGTTGAGTTATTTAAGGAAATGGTAAAAGTACTTAGTGTTTAATATTATTCATTGATCTCAAGTGAGGTGAGAAGTAATCTCAACCATTAATCCCTTTGGAGATTAGATTTAGGTTATAACTAGATATTATAAAATAAAGGAAAGGGTGAAGGAGGAACACATTTGATGACACATGTGTGTGAGACAGAGAGAGGGTTGGATCATGAATGACTATGATTCAAGGAGAGCTTATATAGGTGGAGAAGGACTTCCATATATAGATCAGGTCAAGGAGAAAAAAGAACAAAGGTAGTTTCAAGTGAGTTTCAGTAGAGAAAATCCATAGAAAAGGGTTGATCCCTAGAGAGTTTTTTGTATAGTACTTGAGGTCATGTATGTGGGTTTCCGTGGAGACAAATGCATATACATGGTTTTTCTTAAGGAAAGGTGCATACACCTTGAAAAATGTGCCATATCTGGATCACACAACAAACCAAACTTTTCCATTTTTGTCTATAGTTGTATTTCTCTTAGTGGGCCATTATATTTGTTAGGGGAGCCCTAATTTTATCATAATAAAATCATCTGAGTACCATTTTTCCCTTTGGGGTTTTTTCACGGGTAGCTACCCAAATATATTGGTGTTCATGCGTGCATGATTTTGTTTCTAGTATTACTTCCACAATCTTTATTTGAGTTCAATATTCTAGTAGTGAATTTTTTTTTTGTGAGTTGCTAACTTGATTTTCAATAAGGAAATTAGTAGATAACAAGATCCCTAAGTGTTGGAGTAGGCATGTCAAGATTTTTTCCACAGTAAGATGAAGCATGTTGATATCAATGCTTAATATTTGAGATAGTTGGTTCATGAGAATGTTGTCTCTCTTGAATATTGAATATATTGAGGATATAAGTAGAAAACCCATTGGGTCATTATCATCAAGCAGATGATGACAATCAAGAGTTCAAATATACACTGTGATGTTCTAATCACAGTGCACCTTGCTTATGTTTTGTAACAATGTCTT
>JASDQU010014227.1:222975-235346 GCA_032191745.1 Picea mariana | reverse complement strand
TACTATGTGGCGTTCATTGATGGCTTTTCTAAGAAAATTTGGATATTCTTTATGAACATCAGCGATGAGGTATTTAGTTGGTTTGATGAGTTTAGATATTAGGTGGAGAACCATATAGGTCAGAAAATCAAGGTATTGAGATTAGATAACTGGGGAGAGTACACCTTCAATGACTTCAAGAATTTTTGAAAGGAAGCAGAGATCGAGAGGGAGTTGAAAGTCTCATATAGCCCTCAACAAAATGGGTTTGAAGAGAGAGAGAATTGTTCCATCATTGGTTATACCAGATCTATGACACATGACCAGGAGTTTCTTATGTTTCTTTGGGTAGAGGCATGTAACAAAGTGTTTTATGTGAAAAATAAGATTCCTCACAAGATATTGTGGGACAAGACTCCAGAGGAGGAATTCTGAGGAGTGAAGCAAGATATAGAACATTTGAGGATCTTTGGTTTTCCATTCTACATTCGTTTTCCTGCGAAGAAGAGGACGAAGTTGGATCCTTTAGGACAAAGGTTATATTTGTGGGGTACATTGAGACCTCAAGGGATTATACGATATTCCTTCCAACATAGAGGAAGATAGTTGTGAGCAAAGATGTTAATATCTAGGAGAACTTCGAATCTTGGAGATCTTAGGATTCTTCAATAGTGACATAGGAGGAGTTGCACGATTTGAAGTATGGGAAGTAGTCAACAACTTAGATTTGTTGGTTGTGGAGCCTAATTATTTTCTTGATTCAAATGTTTGTTTCAATCATTCTTGGGCCCCATTCCACAACGAGTGAGTGTGGGGGGGATTTCCCCCCAAAAATGTTTCTAGAGGGGTCTAGGGGGTTGACACATTTTTTTGTATCCCCCCTGGAAGGGGATTTTGGGGAAGCACCCCTAAAGAAAAATATTTTGAAAAGATGCCTTGTAACATATTGTAATTTCATAGTCAATATGGACCATTTATTATAAGGTCGGAGATATGACAGTAGAAGTTATTTTTTATGGTTTTGTTTCCCTAGAAGGAAACCATCTGTTATGAGGGAATTGTATTGTGGTTGTGTATTATCGTGAATATTGTATTATGAGAGAGGAGACTGATAGAAAGAAGAGGAAGTCATAATGGGTTTGTTGTAGGTTGCATCCCTTCATTTTTCTAGAAAATAAAAAGGAAGGACCTGCCAATTTATCTGGTGGACAAAGCCCACACAGGGTGAACCATGTATATCTCTGTCTCTATTGTATTTTGTATCTTCTGTTTTTTATTTCCGCATTTGTTTTATATTATTGCTCTGTGATCCTGGTTTTATAACAAGACTTTAGGTGGGGAGGAGGTGTTATCCCCTTCCATTCATATCATAATACCTAGGTATATATTACATACATTAAGGGATGTTCGTGAGGCTCCTAGGAGTGTGGTCAGAGAGCGCAAGCCTCCGAGAAATTTTCTGAACTATATGGTGCTTATGAGTAGGATCATTGATGTTGATCCTCCCAATTTTGAGGGGTAATAGATCAACAATTATGGTGAGATTCCCTGATATAAACATACACCTCTATTATGAGGAATGATGTTTGGGACATAGTGCCAAGATCGGAGGGAAGGTTAGTTGTGATTTCTATGTGGCTCTACAATACCAAGAATGTTGCATATGGTAGCATCGAGAATTTCAAGGAGGGGTTTGTGGAAAGAGAGTTCTCCCAGAAAGAGGAAGCGGACTACACATAAATGTTTTCTCCAGTTGCTAGGTATGCTTCTATTCAAGCTGTTATTTATATTACTTTAGTTATGAGGTGGAGGATACATCAAATGGATGTGAAAAAAGCTTTCCTCAATGAGGAAGTATATATAGAGAAACCTCAGGGATTTGAGGTACATGGGAGGTATTATGATGTGTACAGGTTTAAAAAATCCTTATACAGACACAAACATGCACTCAGGGCATGGTATTCCAGGATTGATGGATACTTGTAGAGTATGGGATTTACCAAGAGTGAGGTGTATCCTAAATTGTACTTCATACTTGTTGGGGTGGATCTACTCATCTTGGTTATGTAAGAAGATGATTTGTTTCTCATGGGTGTAGAGGACCTTATTGTAGGGTGCATAATAGATTTGGATACTGAGTTCAAGATGAAGGGCAATGGCTTGATGCATTATTTATTTGGGTTAGAGGTATGGAAATCATCAGGTGAGATCTTCCTTGGTCAAGGGAAGTATCCAGTTGGGGTCTTGAGGAGATTCAATATGGATAATTGTAGACCGATGGCTATACCTATGGTTAACAATCGAAAAAAGGTTTTCACTTTAGATTCAGAGTTGATGGATCCAATGATTTACAAGAAGATGATGAGATGCTTGTTTTATTTAGTCAACACCAGGAAATATATATGTTTTGATGTGAACGCCTTGAGTCAGTTCATGGTGGAGTCAAGGAAAGTGTATTAGATAGCAACGAATCATGTGCTCAGGTACTTGAGAGGTATAATGGAGTATGGATTGAGGTATATTGGAGGATATGGATTGTGATTACATGGATATACATACCCATATTGTGTGGGGAGTGTAGTAGATAAAAAAATCACCTGGGGGTGTTGCTTCATCTTGGGATCAGAAATGATTACTTGGTTTAGCAGGAAGCACACTTCTATAGCACTGAATTCAATAGAGGTATACTATATGGAAGTGAGTATTTATAGCAATGAATCCATTTTGATTTGCAATTTCCTACATGTTTATTTGATCAGGAATTGGAGTCTACATTGATATAATGCAATAATAAAAGTTATATCAAGCTCTTGGAAAATGTAGTATTCCATGATAGGTCCAAGCATATAGATATTAGATACCACTTCATTCGAGATATGATCCATATGGGAACGGTAAATCTTTAGTATATTTCCACATATGAGCATGTTACATATATTCTAACCAAACCCTTGGTGAAAGGGAAGATTGTTTTCTCAAAAGAAAAACATGGATTGGTGCAAAATACCTTCCTCAATAAGAGGGATTCTTGATGTGTGTAGCATAAGACAAGGATTTCCACATAGGTCTAAGTGTCTAGGCATGTGGAAATCGTCCAAAGCCTTCAACCTTGAGACTTTGATTTAACTAAAGGAATTATTAAAGTAAATTAATTTTATTAATTAGTTAAGTTATTTAAGGAAATGGTAAAAGTACTTAGTGTTTAATATTATTCATTGATCTCAAGTTAGGTGAGAAGTAATCTCAACCATTAATCCCTTTGGAGATTAGATTTAGGTTATAACTAGAGATTATAAAATAAAGGAAAGGGTGAATAAGGAACACATTTGATGACACATGTGTGTGAGATAGAGAGAGGGTTGGATCATGAATGACTATGATTCAAGGAGAGCTTATATAGGTGGAGAAGGACTTCCATATACATATTAGGTCAAGGAGAAGAGAGAACAAAGGTAGTTTCAAGTGAGTTTCAGTAGACAAAAGCCATAGAAAAGGGTTGATCCGTAAAGAGTTTTTTGTATAGTACTTGAGGTCATGTATGTGGGTTTCAGTGGAGACAAATGCGTATACATGGTTTTTCTTAAGGAAAGTTGCATACACCTTGAAAAATGTGCCATATCTGGATCACACAACAAACCAAACTTTTCCATTTTTGTCTATAGTTGTATTTCTCTTAGTGGGCCATTATATTTGTTACGGGAGCTTTAATTTTATCATAATAAAATCATCTGAGTACCATTTTTCCCTTTGGGGTTTTTTCAGGGGTAGCTACCCAAATATATTAGTGTTGATGCATGCATGATTTTGTTTCCAGTATTACTTCCACTATCTTTATTTGAGTTCAATATTCTAGTAGTGAATTTTTTTTTGTGAGTTGCTAACTTGATTTTCAATAAGGAAATTAGTAGATAACAAGATCCCTAAGTGTTGGAGTAGGCATGTCAAKATTTTTTCCACAGTAAGATGAAGCATGTTGATATCAATGCTTAATATTTGAGATAGTTGGTTCATGAGAATGTTGTCTCTCTTGAATATTGAATATATTGAGGATATAAGTAGAAAACCCATTGGGTCATTATCATCAAGCAGATGATGACAATCAAGAGTTCAAATATACACTGTGATGTTCTAATCACAGTGCACCTTGCTTATGTTTTGTAACAATGTCTTTGGGCATCACCATTGTATTCGAAATTTTGTTCCTCTTTGATTATCTACATAAGTGTTTTTATATTTTTGTCATTGATTCCACAATATTCCCCAGCATTGGTTTCATCTTCTAAGAGGTCTAAATGACTCTTCCTATTCAGATGCTACTCTTCATATTTTTCCTAAATAATATTTATAAAGCACCTATATCCTTTAGGATTAGGTATCTGACATCCCGCCCCCTTTACATGAAGGGGTGTTTGTGAGTCCAAGCATCGTTCATAATTTTTCAAATTTCCCTCTTCCAAACACTTTGGTGAATATGTCCACAATGTTCCCATTTGTGGAACAATGTCTCAAGTGAATAGTCTTGACATGGGGGCTTCACCTTGTTGAGAAATATCTTATCACATTCGTGCATAAAGGGAATTTTTTTAATTGTGAAAAATAAAGTCAATATATTGTAGGTATTGGGGGGGGGTGTTGGGTATCGAGGGGATTATAGATATTGGGGGGTATAAAATGGGTACCCAATAAAAGCAAGGGTTTCATTTATTGGAAATATGTATTGGGATAGGGGTTCATCTAAAGGATGTTTGGATTTCTTTATCAATATCTATTAAAATTAGCAATATTCTTTAATATCCCATGAACAAAGGTGCTATATCATAGGTTTTCTGAGTGAATACCACGTGAGTCTTGGCCTCTACATAATATTGAATGAGATGGTATTTTGTGGTGATGTTCTTGTTTCAATAATGCAAATCTGGGATTCTTGGCCAAGTTGATTGTAGAAGTATTTTCAACCATAACAGGAGTAGAGTTCACATGTTTCTCTAGAAATTATTCAAGTATTTTCCTTAGCCACATTATGTCATTTGTTGATTCTACAACTGCCACATATTCTTCCTCTCCTATGGAATTTACTGGAACTAATTGTTTTCATGATCTCTAGGAGAAGTTATTGATAAAAAATTCATGAGATAGCTTGAAGTTGGCACTCCATTTTATTTATCCCCAATAAAGTCTAAATTAGAATATCCAATTAGGTTGAAAGAATCCACCTTATAATACTTGAGTCCAAAATCCTGAATTCCCTTTAAGAACATTAGAACTCTTTTTGCATCATACTAATGTACTTCACAAGGTTTTTACATAAACCTCAAAGGAATTCTAACAACAAATGGAATATTTGGTCTGGTGGTGGTAAGGTACATGAGACTTCCCATAAGCTATGTGTACTTGGTTGCATCCTCAAATTGATTCCCTTTTTTTTATGGGAGCTTCAAATTACGTTTCATTGGAGTAGAGAGAGTGTTACACTCAGCCATGACAAACTTGTTCAACAATTATTCAATGTACTTATTTTGGGAGATGAATATGTAACTTTTATTTTGAGTCACTTCAATGCCTAAGTAATAGTTAAGATGTCCCAAATTTATCATCTCAAATCCTTTATTCAATTCTTTCATTATGGATGCAATATAGATTTCATTGTTCCATGTTATCAATGAATCATTTACATGCAGTACAATATATACAACAATTGTGCCAAATTTATTCACAAACATAGTCACATCGTTGAGATTAAAGTTTTTGAAATTAAATATTAGAATATGATCAACTAGATTTTCATAACAGGATCAAGGTTCTTGCTTCAACCCATATTAGGATTCGATGAGTTGATGCAGTAGCATCACTCCACCTTAGAAGTGCACAAACATATCATCTCATTAAAGAGCATTCAAGGAGGGGATAGGCTCCAACCCTCTCATTTTGCCCTCATTTTTTTAAATTTCAAATGTAAAATTAAATGAAATTAAATATTGTATGGATGGAAGAGATGAGTTGATGCCTTTGTACAGGCTATAGATAAGGCTTCCTTTAATGGTTGATAGGCAGATGGGATCTAGATTTGATTCGGACTAGATGGTCATTGAATGTAATTCAATGTAATTAATGAGAGTTAGGTGAGTTGGAGGGAGAGATCGTCGAGCCCCTCTTTTGTAAAAATCTCTTGTATCTATAGGTATAAGTTGAGTGAAGAGAGGAGAGAGTTGAGACTCAGTTGCAGTCTAAGCCTACACCCATTATAAACATACATTCATATTAATTCAAAGAGTAGTTTTTCCTGCATATGATTTTGTGTGTGTTTCCATGTGTTTTATGAATGTTATCTGTGTGTGTTTACGAATATATGTTGTATATGCATGTGTTAGGTTTCATCTACAAGGATACAAATAGAATTATCTACCTGTGAGTTTGTTGGATTGTTTCTGGGTTCTTTAGGCTAAATGAAAGGAGTGGATGACATAGTGTTGGAAACTCCATGAGCCAACGCAAGGAGTGTGTATCTCAAATCTACTTCGATTTCAGGAGAGAACGTGCCAGGATGTCACACCATAACTTTAATAGACTTGGGGAGGATCCTCAAGGTTGTTGAACACCTTGGAGGAGAGATTGTGTAGAGGAGGCACGGGTAGCCAGAGTTACTGGAAACTTTGTAGAGCTCTTCCAGGAGGGAATTGAATAGGTGAAAGTGTGCACAGGTGAACTTTATTTCAAGTTCTAAGAAGAGAAGTGTCAAGGAGAAGACACTCATGGAGTTTTTGAACACTTTGTAAGCTTAGCAAGGAGTTCTTTGAGGAGAAGTTGTTAGGAGGGCACTAAAAAATCCCTTGAAGAAAGCCGACAGCATAATCACTTAGGAGATTGAGCAAGTTTGAAAGCTCATGAGGAGTATTGAAAAGTCGCATGCAGAGCGCAAGTATGCACCAGAGCCTAAGTCCATTTTAGTTGGTGAAAGCTCAGAAGAGAGAGCACAAGAGTGTGCAAAAGAAGACTTGTTCCAAATCCCAAAGCTGAGGAGTAAAAACAAAAGTCGAGACTCAAAGAAACCAAGCTTATAGGAGAAGGTTCAGAAGTTGAAACTTTGAAAATTATTGAGAAATACTTCATTCGAAGGAAGGTGCAACCACAACTGAGGATAAGTTACAACAATCATCAGATCTATTGTTGGAAGTGATATGGATCGTCAAATCATGGTCCAAGATGAAGGAGGAGCACGTCGAGGAGGAGAACAGATCCCAATCGTTGGATCTCGGTGAAAAGTACCAACAAGCATTGGATCCAAGTAAAGTGCATGAGTCTTAATTCTTTGAAAGTGCATAGGAGAATGGGATAGCAGAAGTCCCAAAATCCCGAAGCCAAATGGGACTGTCCA
This sequence comes from Picea mariana, assembly GCA_032191745.1. Classification (NCBI taxonomy): domain Eukaryota; kingdom Viridiplantae; phylum Streptophyta; class Pinopsida; order Pinales; family Pinaceae; genus Picea; species Picea mariana. Next base: position 227,995 of record JASDQU010014227.1, on the reverse strand, counting down.
TCGTCTAGAGAGACAGGTGGGAAGATATCAGAGAGTTCATGAGAAAGAGCTCTGGAAGACCTGCGTGGAGAAGAAGATAAAATTTTTGAATCTTTGAAGAGAGGATTAGATCTTGATCATTGGTCGTGAGGAGGGACATGGAAGAGGATTAGAGAATCCAAAGTTGTAGTCCTCCAGAAGAATTGGGGTGAGTATGAGCCAAGAAGTCTCAAAGAGTTGGGAGTCGAAAAAGATCCATGTCGTTGATTGCTAGGGGACACATGGCATCATATTGTGGCATCCAAAAGGTAAGAACTCTAGGAGAGAGCGAGTGCATAAGGATGAAGGACTCTCGAATGACCAGGAGCTTAAGAAAATATGGATCGTCCATCGAGAGGAGAACTTTCAGTCGAGAGAAGGGTTCGACAGGTAGATATTTCAGAGTTCATAGTTATTAGGGTGTTGAGTCGTGAGGACTCCTAAATTCCCAAAGGTAGGAGTCCCGGAGAAGATCTCATCCATCAGTTGGTTGAGGGTTGTGGACCATCAATCTTTGTCCTTCAGAATTCTGTCAATTTGGTGTTCCAGGAAATTGGAAACTTGGTTTGTGAGAACCTCAAAATACTGGAGGCCAAAAGGCCCAAAACACCTTTAGCTATCAGATAATCGAGGACATGTGGAGAGTGGATATAAACTCTACCAGTTAAACATTCGACACTTTGTAAGCATCATGCATTAGAGAGAAGAGAAACTTCTGAAGCCCGAAGTGATGAATTGTTGAGGAGATTAATCCCCGAGTCATAGCCCATGGTCACATGTGGGAAAGGGCCTATCCTAGAGAGCTAGCACCTATTTTTATTCAAATTTCGAAATAGGCAGCGTGGGCTTAACAGGAGTCCACGGGTCCTACAGGACCTGTTCCTAGAAGAAAAATGGGAATGTGTAAAGTAATTTTGGGTTCCAGCAAGGGCCCAAAGCGCCAATTCGGCTCATATTTATGAATATTCTTGACCGGGAGGTCGCAAAACCCCTGCGAGGGGAGGGGTTTGCATCATGAGTTTGCATACTTTTTTTTCTCGTAACTTCACAAAAAACCCTTCTAGATGATACATGAATACATTGTCTTTCAAGTTTCCATTTAATAAATATTTCTTCACATGAGTTTGATGAAATTTCCATCCATTCTACGCTTCCATGGAAAATAAAGTAAAAATGGTATCCCATTTTTTTGTGGGAGAAAAAGTATCATCATAATCAATGTCTTATTTTTGTGAAAATCCTCTTTCCACATGCCTCGCTTTGTTATTATCAAGTGATCCATCTGATATGTATTTGTTCTTTAAGACCCAACTTCAACCAATTGGTTTGGTTGTAAATGAGCGTCCACCAACAATAATTCTCACATTTTGTGTGTTCACATTATTATATGGGCCTTATTTACTAGAAATGGCCTTCTTAAATAACAATGTATAACTACCTAACTATTATTATTCCCCTTGGATACCTTCCTAGGTACCATATATTACCTCCCTAATTTTACTACATTACACCCCTCTTCACATATTTCATTCTTGAAACTTGGAAATTAACCATACAATATGATCAACTAAACAATTTAGCTAGTTGGTACTAGGCACAAGCACCCATACACCCTAGTGAAATGTGAACATGGAGTCCAAATTATTATATGCCACCATGATATGGAATTTGATTTCTCCTTGTTCTTCTACTTTGATATCTCCATGCATTTTCCTTATTCCTCGATGTGCCTCTCCATTGGTTTCATTTTTGGTACCATGTTTTTCCGTAATATGTTTGTTGATGTCCACGCCCTTTTCATGATGATGTGTGCTTCTCCAAGGGGTGTTATGTGATATATATCTACCTTAGATCTTGGTTTTTCTAGATTGAGTCTTCAAAATGTGGTTTCTATTAGAAATTTATCTCCTTAGCTTCTTCTTCCTATTTATTCCATTCTCGTGGCTTTTCTGCAAGTTCTTTTGTAGGCTCAACCTATAATTCAACCTCAGATTCTTGAATTGTTTTCTCTGCAATAAATTCAATAGGTTCCCTTATGGGCCCTTCTAATTTAGGAAGATAAATATCATGAAATGTAATTTTCTTTTCTAATGGAAAATCTTGATAAACTTCTTTTTCATATTGGTATCAATTGTTCCTGTTGATTCCATTCAAGGATATACAAGAATAAAATCCACATAATTCATAGATATGACTTGAAAATCATAATGAAAAACACATTTTTCCTTGATGAACTTAAAATGTTTAAAAACTTGAACATTTTCACCTTCGACCTATGTGTTTTGTGTATTCTTTCCAGGAACTTGCAATCTATTAACCAACTAAACATTGAAATATTTTTGTTCGAAGCTAGAGGTTAATAGAAACAATGAAATTTTCTTTATGAATACAACCATGAACCTATAATATATAGTTTCTAAATGAAAATAAACTTGTGGTTATTTATTCATACCTACACTCTGTATGAGATCACTTGTCTAAAACTAATTTTTCATATGTGTCATGAAAAAGTTCCATCAACTCACAAAAGATAAATTCTTCCCACCATATGAGAACATATTCTTTGAAACAATAATGTAGACAACTTTTCATGTCTCTTTCCATAATGAATTGCAATTTTGTATATTTTGTTCAACACTAGAGCCATCACCTTTTACAGTAAAATAAATCTTGCTTGGAAGACATCTTCAATAAAAGCTAGGATTTATAAAAATAACATGTTAATAGTTACAACTATAATTCTTTGATTGGATAGAATGACCATAATTATGAAATTTCATCGTCTATATGCATCTAATAGAGTTGGTTTCACTGAAATATGAGCACTCTAGAAAAATATATATGATCTAAAAACTGCATGGCCATCCCCAAAAAATCCCTCAAAATTTGTTGATTCTAAATTGCCAATAATTTCACTTCCCAAACTCCATTTTGGGTGATATTTTTTTTATTGAGTATTTTTTCAAGAAGAAATCAAATACCCAAATGGTTTTGAATTTTTTTTCCTGCTTGATGAGTTATACCTTTCGAAGTGTTACGCCATACTTCCATTTCTTGATCTAAATGTTGAGAAAAGTTCGGAAGGGATATTATATCGACAGTCTGCATGATTTCATGAATTTGGATTTACACTTCGCATCTTTTCCTAGTCTCCAGTAATCGTTGAAGTGGCGAAGTTCTGTAGTCCAAAAACTTACACTATCCTTCCACTCCATATCTAACGACTCACATCACTCCTGAAGGGATCTTAGATCGGCATTCTGCATGATTTCATTTCTCCGGGACTCCAAAATATTACAATTTGCAAGTTGTTCAAATCCCCCAGAGTCACACCTACCGAATTTCTCACACCATCATTCCACTATACTTGATTGGATGGTCAAGAATTCACTTGAAGTTCCTCCTTGATCTGATGGTCCACTCTAATTCATGGTTTTGGCCTTCAAGGATTCCACCCATTTCTAACTCATTTATCCCCGAAACACTCAGTTTCAAATGACCATAAAACTCATCAACACAGTCAAATGGATGAGGTTTTAAGGGTTCGATATGATGGTTCTGTTTTATGCACCTTCCAATATAACGGTGATGATTCAAATATCCTTTACAAAGGATCCTTTTTTGCATTGCACTCCGGCTTCTGCATGATTTCTAAAACTCTCTTTCTCTTAAGATTTTGTTTCTTAATGACAACACCATGTGCAATAGTTTTGATCCATACTAGTCTGTAGTTTCAAACCAAAGCTCTAAAACCAATCTGTAACGTACCCAACCACCCTAGGTCAGCAACACTACCTCAAAAACTCTATTCGAAACTGATTTCGATCTCTAATACCATTTGATTTTTAAAGAAGCATGAAAAAAAAAATGATAACAACACATGAAACAATAAATATTCATTATGCAGTATAAATAATGTTTAAACATGTCATGCATAGAAATAACCAACAAGCATACATGTTATAGCATAGCAATATAAAAGACAATAATTCATACACAATGGAAATAAATATACAATAGAGAAACACACGACACAGATAAAATATCTTAATCAAAAGGGTTTAGCAACTAGCTGCAAGCCAAGGATGTTCTACCCAACCATAGAAATTTTTGTTCCAAGTCTCATAACAATGTCATCCCTGATCCATGACTATAAATCCACAAGGATGGTTCCAGGGTGTCACTCTGTTTCCCCAAATCATTCTACACTCAAGGTCTCATAGATTCCTCGACACACAACAATCCAAAGTACACCAACTCTCTTCTCTCCATCTTGCACAACCCAAGATAATGGACCCCCTTTTCTACCATGCAGTCCCATAGGTTGTCAACCTCCTTCCAGGGCTCTAGTGCATCTAGTCAAGAATCTCCATGTTGAGACTCTCATGACTCGTATATGTGACTAAAATTTAGTACATGTCAATGCATCTCAGGCATGTAGAAAGTAAGTTATGGTTGGAACACACTAGTCACTTCTACAACCAACAAACAATGGATTCCTCCTCAATAATTCACCCCTGGGGTCTCATTACAACAATAAAAATGAATGAGTGAAAAAGTGAACAGAATGGAGAGTCTGAACAAAAATTAATAATGAATGAACATAATGAGTGAAGAATAAGAAGAAGAAGAAGAAGAACCCCAAAAACAACCCACAAGATGGGTTTATATATTTACTTGGGAATCAAGAACCATGTAGCCTTCTCCCAAGAAGCTCATGTAACCACTTCTCTCCATTAAGAAATTATGGGTAAATAAAAATACTATAAAATGACTTATCCCCTTAAGCCCCCTCGCTTGTGGAATCATATCCCCCTATAAATATTTTCCTTTTCTGTCTTCTAGTCAGTGATGTATTTTGTTCTTAATAATGATCATAGCAATGCATTTCCTAGGAACGATGTCCTTTTTAATTGTTTGGGCACTCTGACCTTTCATCAAATAAACATAATACATTATTTCGTACGGGGACTCAAAAATGGGGTTTTACAATGTGATTGGT
>JASDQU010014227.1:212257-222955 GCA_032191745.1 Picea mariana | reverse complement strand
CAATTGTTTTTTTTTGTAAGTTAGTGAGTATATTAGAGCCTTCTGAAAATTTACAATCTGTCTGGTCCAGGTGTCAATAGTGCCCGACTGGGAAACCACTGTTGGCCCTAGTTCCAAAAATTAATGACTCTTGTCCAAAATATGTTGATACTTGTCCAAAAATAAGCAATAATGATTTTATTGAGAGAACCTTCTATGTTGTGCAAGGCTTTGGGCTATTTGAGATTTAAGTTAAGCATATCATAATTTCTAAACATGGCTGACTTTTTATAAATTTGCCTTATGAACTGAAAAAACATTGATTGAGAGACTAATAGAAAAGAGAACCTTTTATAGACTTGGACGATAAGATGGGCCTACGAAGACTTGGGTATTCTTCATCTTGCCTTTGTCTCGTTCAACACTTGCTTGCCTGAGGTCTTGGAGGAAGAGTAGAAACTTGTCCACCCTGCTCCTTTGTTCTTCGTCCTGCGTCTGCAATTCCCTGAGAGCGTTTTTGATGTCCTATTGGCCTTTAGCCAGAATGTGCAAAACCTGAGAAATCTCTTCCTGGCTAGCATGACTGTGGCCAAGGGGGAAGGTCAGAGAATCCGTCAAGATAGAAGAGGTGGCTTCAGAAAGGTGGCGTCGTGGTGGAGGAGGAGAGGGTAGGGGTGGTGCGTAGCCCAGGGAGTTCCCGAAGGCATCGAACCATTCAACGCGGCATCCATATTCATTTGAGAGAGGCGAGAAATATTGAGTTTCTTCCAGCGACGTTTCTATTGGAGCAGGAACTAAAATAGGAGGCAGAATAGGTCTCTCATTGTTCAAGAGGTGGGGGGAATTTGGCATTTTCCTGTCGCTGGCTGCATACCAAGTTATGCCTCTCCTAGATTTGCCCCTCAGGCATGGCATAAGGGGTGTCGATATTGGGAGGGTCATTGCGCAGAGCTTGGAGATCATTCGAAACTTGTGAGGGGGAGGGAGGGTGTAGTGAGATGATAGAGTGGAAATGCCCCATAGTTTAGCTATGAGGGCTCCTGGTTCGGGAGGGGGAGGTGACCGCTGAGGTGATGTGCAACTCTCCATATTCATTCGCACCTTGCAAAATCTCCATCTCATGCGACAGGCTTCGGGCGTGAAGGGTCGGTAAGGTGGCAGAATGGAGACTTAAAACACGAGGTGATGAGTTGGGTAGGGGATGGGACATGCTGGGAGAGCTGGTACCTGCGAGATCCACCTAGTTGTCTAGCTGGCTGGCTGGCCTCTCCGTGTCACATGCGCGATTGTTGCTTAGTATCATGCCATTCAGGGGTTAATTTCAATTGTTTTATTTTGCTTCGTTTTTTTAGTTTTTTATTTATAAAAATAAAATAAAATTGTATTTTTTTGTTAAATATTCAAAAATAATGTCATTTAATTACAATTATTTTTTATGTATTGAAGTAAAGGTAAACAATTTCTTGAAAATGTTGTTTTCCACTGTATTTTAAAAGTATGAAACTAAAAATTAATTAAGGAGACACAATTATATGAAAAGTCTTAATTTCAAAAAAGTAAATTGTAAAAGCTATTTTTAAGATTGAGTATGGAAAAATGACTAAAAACATCATTGAATTTTTATTTTTTTTTAAATTGAAAATAGATGAAAAATAAGCATTAAAAAAATATATTGTGGAAATATTATGGATCAGAAAATTTAAAATATCAAAATACCACCTAAAAAGGGAGGGGGGCGCTACCGATAGTACCATTTTTAAAAATGAGGTAAAAAATGTGACCCTTGAAAAAATGAGAACTCGAAAAAGTTCCTGTTAAGTTGGTAATATTGTTTTCAAACTTTGTATGAAAAGATGGGTTTTCGTTTTCTTTGTTCCACAATAGAACTAGTTGGTATTTTTGAAAATCTCTTGAGGTACTTCTCTTGTCAAACTACCTTTTGACCAATTTTTGTATTTTATTTACTGTTGTTAATGCATGTTCTCTTTGTTCTTGGAATTGCATAAGTTCATGATATCTTTTCTACATTGGTGATTTCTCTTCTGTATATTCAGTGTTTCTAGCAAGGAATAAGGCATTCAATTCCAAATGTAATGGTAACTAGGGATGATTTTAAGGATGGAAATTTGTTTTAAAATGTAGAAACCTTGGCGAATCTTACTAATGATTCATATGCCAACTATAAATATTTGGCAATATTTTTTTTAAAATATTCAAATTTATAAGGATTTTATATAGTTTTTATAAAATTTTGGCTATTTTTAAGGTAAAATAATTTTATCCTATAGAATTTGGACGAATCATTTTTAAAATAGCAAATCTCGTTTTTGGAAAAACCATGGAAAATTAGCCCATGAGTGAAATTTAGCACCTAAAATCATCCATGATGGTAACATTTCTTCTATTCAACATACAAAGGTTTATGGGGAATGCCTCATGCTATCTTTTGGAGTAAGGAGGATTTCCCAAAGTGCATCTCTCAATTTTTATGCCAATTATTATGGTTACCTTCAAATGTCCTTCTGACAATCTCAATTATTTTTTTGTTTGTCAGTTCATTGAAACCGTTTCCTTGTGGGTAATAGTTGGATGATTGTCCCATAATGATTCCATATTCTCCACAAAAAATTATAAACTTTGACCTAATGAAGATTGAACAATTGTCTATTATGAACTTTTCCGGTATACCAAATATGGATAAGATAATTTCTTTCAAGAAAATGATCAATTGCTTTGAATCCACATTCCTTAAAGAAACAACTTATTGCCGCTTGGTAAAATAGTGAGTTGTAGTGATAATATAAGCATGTTCTTTACTCGATTTTGGATTTATTGAACCAATCACATTGTAAAACCCCATTTTTGAGTCCCCGTACGAAATAATGTATTATGTTTATTTGATGAAAGGTCAGAGTGCCCAAACAATTAAAAAGGACATCGTTCCTAGGAAATGCATTGCTATGATCATTATTAAGAACAAAATACATCACTGACTAGAAGACAGAAAAGGAAAATATTTATAGGGGGATATGATTCCACAAGCGAGGGGGCTTAAGGGGATAAGTCATTTTATAGTATTTTTATTTACCCATAATTTCTTAATGGAGAGAAGTGGTTACATGAGCTTCTTGGGAGAAGGCTACATGGTTCTTGATTCCCAAGTAAATATATAAACCCATCTTGTGGGTTGTTTTTGGGGTTCTTCTTCTTCTTCTTCTTATTCTTCACTCATTATGTTCATTCATTATTAATTTTTGTTCACACTCTCCATTCTGTTCACTTGTTCACTCATGCATTCTTATTGTTGTAATGAGATCCCAGGGGTGAATTATTGAGGAGGAGTCCATTGTTTGTTGGTTGTAGAAGTGACTAGTGTGTTCCAACCATAACTTACTTTCTACATGCCTGAGATGCATTGACATGTACTAAATTTTAGTCACATATACGAGTCATGAGAGTCTCAACATGGAGATTCCTGACTAGATGCACTAGAGCCCTGGAAGGAGGTTGACAACCTGAGGGACTGCATGGTAGAAAAGGGGGTCCATTATCTTGGGTTGTGTAAGATGGAGAGAAGAGAGTTGGTGTACTTTGGATTGTTGTGTGTTGAGGAATCTGTGAGAGCTTGAGTGTAGAATGATTTGGGGAAACAAAGTGACACCCTGGAACCATCCTTGTGGATTTATAGTCATGGATCAGGGATTCCATTGCTATGAGACTTGGAACAAAAATTTCTATGGTTGGGTATAACATCCTTGGCTTGCAGCTAGTTGCTAAACCATTTTGATTAAGATATTTTATCTGTGTCGTGTGTTTCTCTATTGTATATTTATTTCTATTGTGTATGAATTATTGTCTTTTATATTGCTATTCTATAACATGTATGCTTGTTGGTTATTTCTATGCATGACATGTTTAAACATTATTTATACTGCATAATGAATATTTATTGTTTCATGTGTTGTTATCATTGTTTTTTTCATGCTTCTTTAAAAATCAAATGGTATTAGAGTTTGAAATCAGTTTCGAATAGAGTTTTTGAGGTAGTGTTGCTGACCTAGGGTGGTTGGGTACGTCACAAATTGGTATCAGAGCTTTGGGTTGAAACTACAGACTAGTATGGATAAAAACTATTGCACGTGGTGTTGTCATTAAGAAACAAAATCTTAGGAGAAAGAGAGTTTTAGAAATCATGCAGAAGCCGGAGTGCAATGCAAATAGGGATCCTTTGTAAAGGATATTGAAATAATCACCGTTATATTGGAAGATGCATAAACCAGAACCATCATATCGAACCCTTAAAACCTCATCCATTTGACTGTGTTGATGAGTTTTATGGTCATTTGAAACTGAGTGTTTTGGGGATAAATGAGTTAGAAATGGGTGGAATCCTCGAAGGCCAAAACCATGAATTAAAGTGGACCATCAAATCAAGGAGGAACTTCAAGTGAACTCTTGACCATCCAATCAAGTATAGTGGAATGATGGTGTGAGAAATTTGGTAGGTGTGACTCTGGGGGATTTGAACAACTTGCAAATTGTAATATTTTGGAGTCCCAAAGTAATGAAATCACACAAACTGCCGATCTAAGATCCCTTCGGGAGTGATGTGAGTCGTTAGATATGTAGTGGAAGGATAGTGTAAGTTTTTGGACTACGGAACTTCGCCACTTCAACGATTACTGGAGACTAGGAATAGATGCGAAGTGTAAATCCAAATTCACGAAATCATGCAGACCATCGATCTAAGATCCCTTCCGAACTTTTCTCAACATTTAGATCAAGAAATGAAAGTATGGCATAACACTTCAAAAGATATAACTCATCAAGCAGGAAAAAAAATTCAAAACCATTTGGGCATTTGATTTCTTCTTGAAAAAATACTCAATATAAAAAAATATCACCCAAAATGGAGTTTGGGAAGTGAAATTATTGGCAATTTAGAATCAACAAATTTTGAGGGATTTTTCAGGGATGGCCATGCAGTTTTTAGATCATATATATTTTTCTAGAGTGCTCATATTTCAGTGAAACCAACTCTATTAGATGCATATAGACCATGAAATTTCATAATTATGGTTATTCTATCCAATCAAAGAAGTATAGTCGTAACTATTAACAGGTTATTTTTATAAATCCTAGCTTTTATTGAAGATGTCTTCCAAGAAAGATTTATTTTACTGTAAAAGATGATGGCTCTAGTGTTGAACAAAATATAAAAAATTGCAATTCATTATGGAAAGAGACATGAAAAGTTGTCTACATTATTGTTTCAAAGAATATGTTCTCATATGGTGGGAAGAATTTAGCTTTTGTGAGTTGATGGAACTTTTTCATGACACATATAAAAAATTAGTTTTAGACAAGTGATCTCATACAAAGTGTAAGTATGAATAAATAACCACAAGTTTATTTTCATTCAAAAACTATATATTATAGGTTCATGGTTGTATTCATAAAGAAAATGTCATTGTTTCTATTAACCTCTAGCTTCAAACAAAAATATTTCAATGTTTAGTTGGTTAATAGATTGCAAGTTCCTGGAAAGAATACACAAAACACATAGGTCAAAGGTGAAAATGTTCAAGTTTTTAAATATTTTAAGTTCATCAAGGAAAAATGTGTTTTTCATTATGATTTTCAAGTCATATCTATGAATTATGTGGATTTTATTCTTGTATATCCTTGAATGGAATCAACGGGAACAATTGATACCAATATGAAAAAGAAGTTTGTCAAGATTTTCTATTAGAAAAGAAAATTACATTTCATGATATTTATATTCCTAAATTAGAAGGGCCCATAAGGGAACCTATTGAATTTCTTGCAGAGAAAACAATTCAAGAATATGAGGTTGAATTATAGGCCGAGCCTACAAAAGAACTTGCAGAAAAGCCACGAGAATGGAATAAATAGGAAGAAGAAGCTAAGGAGATAAATTTCTAATAGAAACCACATTTTGAAGACTCAATCTAGAAAAACCAAGATCTAAGGTAGATATATATCACTAACAAAAACCCTTGGAGAAGCACACATCATCATGAAAAGGGCGTGGACATCAACAAACATATTACGGAAAAACATGGTACCAAAAATGAAACCAATGGAGAGGCACATCAAGGAATAAGGAAAATGCATGGAGATATCAAAGTAGCACAACAAGGAGAAATCAAATTCCATATCACGGTGGCATATAATAAGTTGGAATCCATGTTCACATTTCACTAGGGTGTATGGGTGTTTGTGCCTAGCACCAACTAGCTAAATTGTTTAGTTGATCATAATGTATGGTTAATTTCCAAGTTTCAAGAATGAAATATGTGAAGGGGGGTTTAATGTAGTAAAATTAGGGAGGTAATATATGGTACCTAGGAAGGTATCCAAGGGGAATAATAATAGTTAGGTAGTTATGCATTGTTATTTAAGAAGGCCATTTTAGTAAATAAGGCCCATATAATAATGTGAACACACAAAATGTGAGAATTATTGTTGGTGGACCCTCATTTACAACCAAACCAATTGGTTGAAGTTGGGTCTTAAAGAACAAATACATATCAGATGGATCACTTGATAATAACAAAGCGAGGCATGTGGAAAGAGGATTTTCACAAAAATAAGACATTGATTATGATGATACTTTTTCTCCCACAACAAAATGGGATACCATTTTTACTTTATTTTCCATGGAAGCATAGAATTGATGGAAATTTCATCAAACTCATGTGAAGAAATATTTATTAAATGGAAACTTGAAAGACAATGTCTTCATGTATCATCTAGAAGGGTTTTTTGTGAAGTTACGAGAAAAAAAAGTATGCAAACTCATGATGCAACCCCCTCCCCTCGTAGGGGTTTTGCGACCTCCCGGTCAAGAATATTCACAAATATGAGCCAAATTGGCACTTTGGGCCCCTGCTGGAACCCAAAATTACTTTACACATTCCCATTTTTTTCCTAGGCACAGGTCCTATAGGACCCGTGGACTCCTGTTAAGCCCATGCCGTCTATTTGGAAATTTGAATAAAAATAGGTGCTAGCTCTCTAGGATAGGCCCTTTCCCACATGTGACCATGGGCTATGACTCAGGGATTAATCTCCTCAACACTTCATCACTTTGGGCTTCAGAAGTTTCTCTCCTCTCTAATGCATGATGCTTACAAAGTGTTGAATGTTTAACTGGTAGAGTTTATATCCACTCTCCACATGTCCTCGATTATCTGACAGCTAAAGGCGTTTTGGGCCTTCTGGCCTCCAGTATTTTGAGGTTCTCACAAACCAAGTTTGCAATTCCCTGGAATGCCAAATTGATGGAATTCTGAAGGAAAAATATCGATGGTCCACAACCCTCAACCAACTGATGGATGATATCTTCTCCGGGACTCCTACCTTCAGGAATTTAGGAGTCCTCACGACTCTGCACCCTAATAACTATGAACTATGAAATATCTACCTGTCGAACCCTTCTCTCGACTGAAATTTCTCCTCTCGATGGATGATCCATATTTTCTTAAGCTCCTGGTCGTTCGAGAGTCCTTCATCCTTATGCACTCACTCTCTCCTAGAGTTCTTACCTTTTGGATGCCACAATATGACGGCATGTGTCCCCTAGCAATCAATGACATGGATCTTTTTCGGCTCCCAACTCTTTGAGACTTCTTGGCTCATACTCACCCCAATTCTTCTAGAGGACTATAACTTTGGATTCTCTAATCCTCTTCCATGTCCCTCCTCACGACCAATGATCAAGGTCTAATCCTCTCTTCAAAGATTAAATTTTTTTATCTTCTTCTCCACGCAGGTCTTCTAGAGATATTTCTCATGAACTCTCTGATATGTTCCCACCTGTCTCTCTAGATGATGGACAGTCCCAATTGGCTTCGAGATTTTGGGACTTCTGCTATCCCATTCTCCTATGCACTTTCAAAGAATTAAGACTCATGCACTTTACCTGGATCCAATGCTTGTTGGTACTTTTCACCGAGATCCAACAATTGGGATCTGTTCTCCTCCTCGACGTGCTCCTCCTTCATCTTGGACCATGATTTGATGATCCATATCACTTCCAACAATAGATCTGATGACTATTGTAACTTATCCTCAGTTGTGGCTGCACCTTCCTTCGAATGAATTATTTCTCAATAATTTTCAAAGTTTCAACTTCTGAACCTTCTCCTATAAGCTTGGTTTCTTTGAGTCTCGACTTTTGTTTTTCCTCCTAAGCTTTGGGATTTGTAACAAGTCTTCTTTCGCACACTCTTGTGCTCTCTCTTCTGAGATTTCACCAACTAAAATGGACTTAGGCTCTGGTGCATACTTGTGCTCTACATGCGACTTTGCAATACTCCTCATGAGCTTTCAAACTTGCTCAATCTCCTAAGTGATTATGCTGTCGGCTTTCTTCAAGGGATTTTTTGGTGCCCTCCTGACAACTTCTCCTCAAAGAACTCCTTGTTGAGCTTACAGAGTGTTCAAAAACTCTGTGAGTGTCTTCTCCTTGACACTTCTCTTCTTATAACTTGAAATAAAGTTCACCTGTGCACACTTTCACGTATTTAATTCCCTCCTGGCAGAGCTCTACAAAGTTTCCAGTAACTCTGGCTACCCATGCCTCCTCTACACAATCTCTCCTCCAAGGTGTTCAACAACCTTGAGGATCCTCCCCAAGTATATTAAAGTTATGGTGTGACATCCTAGCACATTCTCTCCTGAAATCAAAGCAGATATGAGATACACACTCCTTGCGTTGGCTCATAGAGTTTCCAACACTATGTTATCCACTCCTTTCATTTAGCCTAAAGAACCCAGAAACAATCCAACAAACTCATAGGTAGTTAATTCTATTTGTATCCCTGTAGATGAAACCTAACACATGCATATACAACATATATTTGTAAACACACACAGATAACATTCATAAAACACATGGAAACACACACAAAATCATATGTAGGAAAAACTACTCTTTGTATTAATATGAATGTATGTTTATAATGGGTGTAGGCTTAGACTACAACTAAGTCTTGACTCTCTCCTCTCTTCACTCAAATTATACCTATAGATACAAGAGATTTTTACAAAAGAGGGGCTCGACAATATCTCCCTCCAACTCACCTAACTCTCATTAAGTACATTGAATTACATTCAATGACCATCTAGTCCGAATCAAATCTAGATCCCATCTGCCTATCAACCATTAAAGGAAACCTTATCTATAGCTTGTACAAAGGCATCAAATCATCTCTTCCATCCATACAATATTTAATTTCATTTAATTTTACATTTGAAATTTGAAAAAATGAGGGCAAAATGAGAGGGTTGGCGCCTCTCCCCTCCTTGAATGCTCTTTGATGAGATGAAATATTTGCGCACTACTGAGGTGGAGTGATGCTCCTGCATCAACTCATTGAATCCTAATATGGGTTGAAGCAAGAACCTCGATCTTGTTATGAAAATCTAATTGAGCATATTCTAATATTTAATTTCATAAACTTTAATCTTGACGATGTGACTATGTTTGTGAATAAATTTGGCACAATTGTTGTATATATTGTACTACATGTAAATGATTCATTGATAACATGGAACAATGAAATCTATATTGCATCCATAATGAAAGAATTGAATAAAGGATTTGAGATGATAAATTTGGGACATCTTAACTATTACTTAGGCATTGAAGTGACTCAAAATAAAAGTTACATATTCATCTCCCAAAATAAGTACATTGAATAATTGTTGAACAAGTTTGTCATGGATGAGTGTAACACTCTCTCTACTCCAATGAAACGTAATTTGAAGCTCCCATAAAAAGAAGGGAATCAATTTGAGGATGAAACCAAGTACACATAGCTTATGGGAAGTCTCATGTACCTTACCACCACCAGACAAAATATTCCATTCGTTGTTAGAATTCCTTTGAGGTTTACACAAAAACCTTGTGAAGTACATTAGTATGATGCAAAAAGAGTTCTAATTTTCTTAAAGGGAATTCAGGATTTTGGACTCAAGTATTATAAGGTGGATTCCTTCAACCTAATTGGATATTCTGATTTAGACTTTATTGGGGATAAATAAAATGGAGTGCCAACTTCAAGCTATCTCATGAATTTTTTATCAATAACTTCTCCTAGAGATCATGAAAACAGTTAGTTCCAGTAAATTCCACAGGAGAGGAAGAAGATGTGGCAGTTGTAGAATCAACAAATGACATAATGTGGCTAAGGAAAATACTTGAATAATTTCCAGAGAAACATGTGAACTCTACTCCTATTATGGTTGAAAATACTTCTACAATCAACTTGGCCAAGAATCCCAGATTTGCATTATTGAAACAAGAACATCACCACAAAATACCATCTCATTCAATATTATGTAGAGGCCAAGACTCACGTGGTATTCACTCAGAAAACCTATGATATATCACCTTTGTTCATGGGATATTAAAGAATACTGCTAATTTTAATAGATATTGATAAAGAAATCCAAACATCCTTTAGATGAACCCCTATCCCAATACATATTTCCAATAAATGAAACCCTTGCTTTTATTGGGTACCCATTTTATACCCCCAATATCTATAATCCCCTTGATACCCAACACACCCCCCAATACCTACAATATATTGACTTTATTTTTCACAATTAAAAAAATTCCCTTTATGAATGAATGTGAAAAGATATTTCTCAACAAGGTGAAGCCCCCATGCCATGACTATTCAC
>JASDQU010014227.1:167714-180277 GCA_032191745.1 Picea mariana | reverse complement strand
TGAAAAACAACCATCAATAACACCCTCGACTGTGTTAATAACAGAAGAAATCAGGCAAGGGAGGAACACAGTCGAATCACAAGACTCTGATAAGGATGCAATTTCCTCCCCCCCGTTCCCCAAAAGACTGATGATAGCGAAACCCACCGTATATCCTGACTTCGACATTGTAGGGGAACTCATGAATTTATACATCAAAATTCCACTCCTACAAGCCTTGCAAGACATACTAATATATGAAAAGACAATCAAGGAGCTATGTTGGAGGAAGCCCGTCAGAAAAATAAAAAATTCATCATCAACAGTTCATGTAGTGGGAGCCTTATCTTATCTAATTTTGGGCATTGAAACACTAGTTAAATATGTAGATCCGGGGAACCCCATAGTAACAGTGCAGATTCAGGGTTGTTCCTTTCCAAATACCCTAGTTGATCTGGGGGCGGCCATTAATATTCTAACTATGGAAACCTGCAATGCCCTGGGTCTTCACTCTTTCGACCCAACCCCGATTATGTTGCAATTGGCCGATCGATCAGTGGTCAAACCACTTGGCACACTACATGATATAGCCATTTCAGTTGATTCTTGGGAATATCCTGCAGATTTTCTCATCATCAACCCAAAAAGTGGACTTGAAGGGCATCCATTGATATTGGGTAGACCATGGCTCGCGATATTTGATGCCTACATAGGCTTTCGATCAGGTACAATGAAAATTGCTAGAGGAGGGGTTACAAGGAATCTCATCTTATATCCTCCAGCCAAACCTAGTCCAACGATTGTATACACGCAATTGCTACCACCACGATATCCTGAGAAGGATCTGCGTGCCCCGCTAATGATGGAAGAAGCTCTCAAGCATAAAAATCAGCTAGAAGACGATGTAATCAGTGGGTTTATTAACAACCAAACCACTGTAAGTAACCCAACATGCCAGATGCTCCAAGTTGTTCTAGAATGTGAAGCACAGGGAGACCCGCTAGAAGATTTAATGGAACAACAAATTCCAACTACCACTATTCACAACAGCAAATCCATTGAGATTGCACCAAGGAAGTCTCTGAACATTAATGCCAACCTAGAAGAGAAACAACAACAAAATCTAATCCAAACCCTCTCTAAATACCAACAAGATTTTGCATGGGAGTACTCTGATATGAAAGGTATTGACCCACAACTCTGCACACACCACATTTATATTGAGAAAAACTCCCGACCTATCTGACCACCGCAAAGAAGACTGAACCCCCACCTCAGAGATATTGTTAAAGAAGAGCTACAAAAGTTGTTGGACGCAAATTTTATATACCCTATCTCAAATAGTCGATGGCTTTCTCCATTAGTCATTGTCCCAAAGAAAAATGGGAAGTGGCGAATCTACGTTGATTACAGGGAACTAAACAAAGCTACTCCAAAAGATCATTTTCCATTACCTTTCATCGATCAGGTTCTGGATACCTTGGTAGAGAAGAAATTCTTCTCTTTCCTAGATGGTTTCAGCGGCTACAATCAAATCTAGATTACCCCAGAAGATCAGGATAAAATGACATTCACATATCCTTGGGGTACCTTTGCATACAAAGTATTGCCCTTCCGACTTTGTAACGCTCCAACTACATTCCAAAGGGCCATTCTAAGCATATTCAGTGACCTGATTAGTTAAGGGCTTGAATTGTACATGGATTATTTTACTCTGTATGGCGATAATTTCGATCAAGTCTTGACTAATCTGGAGAAGGTATTAGAACGGTGCATCGCTACCAGGTTATGCTTAAGCCATGAAAAATGTCACATGATGATGACAGAAGGTGTGGTATTAGGGAATTACATTTATATAGATGGAATTAGAGTAGATCCAGCAAAAATTGAGGTAATTCTTAATTTACTTACTCCACACACACAAATTGAGGTACGTAGTTTCCTTGGTGCTTCAAGATATTATCATAGATTTATGCCAAATTTTTCAAAAACCGTTGCGCCTTTACATGCTTTGACAGGTAATGTAGAATTTCAATGGTCTGACAAATGCGATGTGGCTTTTGCAAGATCAAGAAACTGATCTCAACAGCACCAGTGTTGAGGGGACCTAATTGGAAAATACCATTTCAAATTTCCACCGACGCCTCAGACATTTCTATAGGCGTTGTTCTGGGACAGGAAGAAGAAAGGAAACCCTACGCCATTTATTTCATTAGCAAGAATCTAACTCTAGCCAAACTTAATTATAGAGTAATACAAAAAGAGTTCTTAGCCGTTATACATGCCATCAATAAATTTCGTCATTATATAACAAGCTATCCAATTATCCTGTATACTTATCATTCTACCATTAGATATCTAGCTAATAAACCAATTACTAATGGACGGGTCACTCGATGGTTGTTATTATTGCAGGAATTTGATATTACCATCAAAGATCGACCTGGAAGAGAAAATTTGGTTGCAGACTTCCTGTCCCGATTCCCAAAAATATACGACTCATTAACAACTGAGGATCAATTCCCGGATGAGCATCTGTTTGTTGTCGACACAAAACCACCTTGGCACGCTGATATAGCAAACTATCTAGCAGCGGGAAGATTACCGACACATTTATCATCCAGGGAAAGATGATTGATCATCAAGCATAGCGCACGATTCACTTGGATCAGTGGATATATTTTCCACACAAGCGCTGATCTCTAGATCCAGCAATGTGTATGAGAGGACGAAATCTATGACATACTGAAAGCAAGACATGACGAGCCCTGTGGGGGGCATTTTGCAGACTGCAGGACTGGACACAAAATCTTACAAATGGGCTATTATTGTCCCTCAATATTCATAGATGGAAAGAAATATGTCCAGACATGCGACAGTTGTTAGCAGATGGGGAAACTAGGTCAGGCTAATGAAATGCCCTTGAAAACACAACTAGTTGTAGAACCATTTGAAATATGGGAGCTGGACTTCATCGGCCCCTTTAATCCAAAGTCAAATCAAAAGGCCTATATTCTTGTTGCAACAGACTACATGACCAAATGGGTAGAGACAGAAGCTTTACCAAATGCAACAGAAGAAGTAGTCATCAAATTCCTTTTCAAATTGTTTGTATGGTATGGACTACCCAGAGAAATAATTACTGATGGAGGGTTACAATTTATAGGCCATAGAATCACCGCAACCCTGGACAACTATCACATCAAGCACAGAGTTACCTCTGCATACCACCCACAAGCAAACGGGCAAGTAGAAAGCACCAATAAGGTCCTAGAGGTAATTTTGATGAAGACTGTCTCAACAAATCGACAGAATTGGGCTACGGAGCTCCCAAATGCCTTATGGGATTATCATACAACCTGGCGTAACACCACTGGCTACTCTCCTTACCATCTATTCTATGGTAAAGAACCCATCTTCCCAATAGAATTGAAGATCAATACCCTAAGAATGGCCCAGGAAATTGGACTAAATCTTACAGAAGCACATAAACGATGCCTTCAACAACTCAACGAATTGGATGAAGAACGCTTGTATTCCGTGGAGCGCATAGCTATTATCCAATGACAGAGAGAAACCTGGCACGACAAGCATATCAAGAATAAATCATTCAAGAAAGGCGATTGGGCACTCCTCTATGATTCCAGATTTCGGGACTTTCCTGGGAAATTACAGACACGATGTCTAGGGCTGTATGAAATTAATGAAGTCCATGATAATGGCACAATTACTTTGAGCACCATCGATGGTTCTGGATCACCCTTCCTAGTCAATGGACACCGGCTGTGACTTTACCATCAGCCACCTTCAAAAGATTCTTTCTATCAAGAAGTAAGTAAAGACCCTATGGTGCAGATTTTGGCTGGCTGGGAAGGTAACCTAGCCACCCCAACTCCATAAATGATGCATTATGTTTATATTGTACATAGTTTTTTAACTGAGTGGTTAGTTTTTTTTTTTTCATTTGTTTTATAAAAAGTCATCTAGGAAACAAGAATCAGGACAGATAACTACAATTAGCACCTTCTTATGTTCCATACTCTCGTTTTGTTTTATCATACGGACCCTGTCTTTTACATGTTCATGACGATGTTGTTCCTTTCTCACGCGCCTGCTGTTCCTTTTTGAATGGAAAAAATGTTGTTCCCTTTCTCGCGTGCTTGTTGTTTCCTTTTTTGAAATGGAACAACTATTGTTCCTTCTCGCGCAACTATTGTTCCCTTTCTCACGTGCCTGTTGTTTCCTTTTTGAAATGGAACAACTGTTGTTCCTTCTCGTGCAAATGTTGTTCCCTTTCTCGTGCGCCTACTGTTTCCTTTTTGAAACGGAACAACTGTTGTTCCTTCTCACGCAACTGTTGTTCCTTTTTTTGAATGGAACAACTGTTGTTCCCTTTCAATGCACCTGCTGTTCCTTTTTTTAATGGAACAACTGTTGCTCCCTTTTCGTGCACCTGTTGTTCCTTTTTTGAATAGAACAACTACCGTTCCTTTTCGCGCGATTGCAGTTCCCTTCTTTACCATTCAAATGCTAGACATTCCTCCAGAAGTGCTGCTTTCATCAATTAATTTTCACCAGCACTGTTTCTAATTGTCATTACAACAATCTGTCATTATTTTGTGGATGTTCCCTCACACCTTAACAAAAAAAAAAATCGTGGAAGAATCTCTCTGAAATATCTTAAACCTTGTTCATAATCAATCACCACCATAAGTTGTTTCTTTCCCTTATATATACAAATATACCTGAATGATATTCTACCTCTATATTATAAAGAATCTTCATCACACTTTTACTTGAAATCTTTACACTTACTTATAGCATCCCTTACTCTTAAGGAGTAGATGAGTCTCCCTTAAAAAAAAATTAAAAAATGTACATATATATATATATATATATATATATAATAAAATTTTCCCATAAAGAACAAGGGGTCTCATCACGAGCCAACCTACCACGATCATAGGATACTAACCTAAGTGAC
Source organism: Picea mariana (assembly GCA_032191745.1). NCBI lineage: Eukaryota > Viridiplantae > Streptophyta > Pinopsida > Pinales > Pinaceae > Picea > Picea mariana. The sequence continues at coordinate 175,314 of JASDQU010014227.1, read as the reverse complement.
ATTCCCATTATGGCTACCACACCAGGGTAATGGCCTTTGACATTTTCTTTTGTCAAAGGACAAGAGGTCTCATCACAAGCTGGCTTGTTCACTTAATTTATAATCTAGTGAGTGGCGTTATCATCATCTGGCCACCAAACCATGATAATGGTCTTTTTGTGAAAAGACAATTCAAATATTTATTTAGAAAATATACAAATAAATAAAGATACACAATAAAAAAACATTTTTCATAAAGAACGGGGGGTCTCATCACGAGCCAACCTACCATTATCATAGGATGATAACGTAAGTGACATTCCCACTATGGCTACCACACCAGGGTAATGGCCTTTGACATTTTCTTTTGTCAAAGGATAAGAGGTCTCATCACAAGCTGGCTTGTTCACTTAAGTTACAATCTAGTGAGCGACATTATCATCATTTGGCTACCAAACCAAGATAATTGTCTTTTTGGAAAAAAATGATTCGCATGTGTATCCAGGATAAAGGCTCATCAAAGGGTTAAAAGGCAACCCTGCCAAGGCAATGGATGCCTATGGGCAGCAGCGACTCTACCTGTGGTATGGAAGATTATTCCAAAATACCAAGTTTTTGCGTGTCTCTAGATCTCCTTTACTCAAATAATGAGGCTATCATATCAGTTATACTCAATCAATAGGAAAAGTAACAATATTATGCTATGTGGACTACTAAAAAAATGAACAGATTTAATTTATTTTTGATTGATTTCTCCATAAATCGTTTTTTTCACATAGGTGTAATAAATTTACAAATTTCACACATCAAATGACTATCGTTTAAATGATTTTTGGTGACATGTGTATTTTTGAAAATTATATATGGATAGCTCCTATTGGTGGCGGCAACGCAATCATTACCTCTCACCTGAAATACCCGCCCTCATTATTTCCGCCTACACTGACGGTCGAGGCCGACCTCTACATTAATGAGGGGGATGCTCGTCACACTTCCTGACTAGATGTAATGATTGCAATAAATACAAAACCCATGTCTTTATACATTCACTGTTACTGATATTTTCCATTTCTAGCATCTGCTTCTCCAAAGATGGTCTAACCAAATTTGTAAAACTGGAACGATAGTCGTTCTTTCTTTCTCATAGAAATATGAGTGGCAGAAGTGTGCGCAGAGAGCCGACATTACTCTAGATTACAGAACAGGCAAAAGAAATCCTACACCGCCTAGGGTGGACAGAGTACTTCAGCCACTTGCAAGGTTATGACACAAACGTCACACTCAAATTATTTCAAAAACTGCAAGGAGAAATCTCTACGGTGCAAGGCATACAAATTTCTGTTACTCTAGAAATCATAGCAGAAGTCACATGCCTCCCCAACATAGACATTCAATGGACAGGGAAATACACAAAGCTGAGGGAAGTCATGGAATCTTTCATAGAACCAGGGGAAGAATTAGATAAAAAAGGAAAGGGACTTAATCCCAGCACCCTCAGTGAACCGTGGAAGGAATTGGTGGGGATAGTTCAGTCCTACATCACCTACGATGGATGATATGATGTAATTCAACCACTCCATCTCAAACTGTTGGTAGCCTTGAAGCAATGGTTAGTACTTAATTTACCTTTCTTCCTGCATATCATACTACATGAAGTTGCCTTCAGGACACAAAAGTCCAAGGATCCTGCTACTGTCATTAGCCACCATAGATTAGTAAAACTAATAGTGGATAAAGCATTGAGTCAAACTTAGTTGACTTGGGAGAATTTGATTGAGGCCAATAGACCTCCACAACTGGAGCAGGCCACCACCACCCAAAGAGAAATTTTACCACCTCATATTGAAGTTGAAACAGAACCTATTCAAATCATTAAGGCCAATAGACCTCCACAACTGGAGTAGGCCACCACCACCCAAAGAGAAATTTTACCACCTCGGATTGAAGTTGAAATAGAACCTGTTAAAATCATTGAGTCCAATATACCTCCACAACTGGAGCAGGCGACCACCACCCAAAGAGAAATTTCACCACCTCAAACCGAAATTGAAGTAGAACCTGCTCAAATTACTGAGGCCCAGACCTCACAGACAGAGGTAGTAACAAAAAGAAATAAGAGAACAATGGTTTCTCTTAGATCCCCCCCTAGGACAAGGAAGAGAAGAAAACAAGTTCAGGAAACAACAGAATCAGTTCAGGATGCAACAGAGCACCCTGAAGAACTTCAGAATGTCATGGAACAACATTTACAAGAAAATGTTCAAGACATTGACCAAGCAGGGCAGACAACACAAAAGGATAATCAGGGAGACACCCGACTTGCATCAAATCACTTGAAAAAACACTTTTTTAAGAGTTATGAGATAGAAATGGCTTAGGTTTTGGGGAACTTAGGAACCTCAATTGACAAAGGTAAAAATAATCTGGAAAAAGACCTAGAACCAGGCTCCTCTTCAAAACCTGCTGAAGACTTTCCTGACACTGAAATGTCCTTTCCATATGACACAGCATGGGAGGAAATTATTTTTGAAGAAAGAAACCCCCCTGAACAGATAGAGCACTTCAAAGAAATAGAGGGACAACCCTCTTCTAGCCGGAATGAAGAAGACCCTGAGGTCCCTCACAAATAGAAATCAGTTAAAAGCCATAAAAAAATTAGGAAATTAAATAAAGAAAATAAATTGTTGAAGAAAATGGCTAAAAGGGCTGAAGCATTAAAACAGAAGGTGGGAAGACTCAAGAGGATTACCAAAGAATTGAGGAAACAATTGGAACTAGCAGACAAGATCCACAGAAGAAGGAAAAACAAAAAGGGCAGGATGCAAGGAAGAAACCCTCTTCCTAAGAAAGAAGCTAGTACAACTTCTGTAAGAATACAGACAGATCCTGAGGAATTAATGGTAGAAGAAGCAGGAGTTTAGGATGAAGATGTAATTCCTGTAGAAACACAAGAGACGACTGATACTGAGATACAGACAGAAACTCTAATTTTAGAGGAAACAACTCAACTTTTTGAGAAAAATGCTACTATTAGAAGACTGGAAGAAGAACTACTACAGTCACAGTAAACCCTGACTCAAAAGAGAGGCAAATTACTGACGATAACTGAGCAGTTTCAGGAACAGAGTACTATCATGAATAAATTGGAAGCAGAGCTTGCACAAACCCAGCAAGCATTAATTCTCTTGAAAGAAGAAATGAATTAATATCAAACATCCCAGTCTCGGCCACACAGTGCCATCATTCATGAGCTAAAAGAATAATTGGGACAAGACCAACAAGAATTGATTCAGTCCAAGGAAGAGATGAGTGTTATGGAAGAATACCAAGCATCTCAATATCAAGCACAAAGTGTCATCATCGATAGACTAAACGAAGAACTTACAAAAGCACAACAAGCATTGGTCCAACACCAACAGGAAATGGTAACTAGGACTGAATATCAAAGGGTTGTTAAAGAATTGAAATATATGACAACAACAGAGGGTGAAACTTATGCTGTGCTTACCAGAGCCCAAGAGAAGACCAAAAAGGTGCAAACCCAATTGGAAGAAGCTTTGGAGCAAATCAAACACATCTGTGATGTCTATTCTGATGCCATCAATTGCAGAACCCCTACCACTAATTATGTTTTATTCTTGCTAGAACGATATCTATTGTTGATAGTAAAGGCCATCAGAGCAAGTAAACCCATTTCATTTGCCACTATTCCAGAATTTATTTCATGTTTCAAAGATCAGGAAGAGAAGGTACAATACCTTCTGTGTGAATTATATTTCCATAATCTCATTTTGGATGAAGTTAGAGGAGACAACCCTGGCTTCTTCATAAGGGACATACAATTCCAGGAATTCTTGTCCTTCACTAGGAACCAGGTCCGATGGGGAAAGGCTCACAAAATGTTCATAAATAGGGAAAATGGTTTATATCTTTGGATTAGAGGAGAGCCTCCAAAATCCTTCCCAGCCATCATGCAACACAAGATCTTCATGAAAAGGGCAGGGGTTGTGGACTCATTGGCTCCTATCCATTTACATGTCATCTGCTCAAGTATCACATATTTTGGAGAATTCAAGGAAGAAGCTCCTTTTGCTTCCAAGCTAATATGGGATGTATCCTTCGATGAGGTTGAAAGTAGAGATCCCTTTGGATATAGAAATTTCTTTGAAACAACTTTTAGAGTATAAATATATGTTATACTACTCCAGGAGGAAGGACCTGCTTGGATGGGATGCAGGTATAACCCCCCTCTCCTCTAGTTTCCTCCAGAAGCTTATCAGAAGGATTTTCAAATTAATAAAAAGAGACAGGAAGCCGCTTTTGATGAAATCAAAAGAAACCATGGTTTCAGGTGACCTGGTGAACCTACTTTTTCTCCCTACAGTATAACTAGTTTACATGAAAGACTCTAGCTTGCATGGGGACATGCAAGAAGGTAAGATGGGGGGTATGTTGGGTTACGAAAAAGGTACAAATATCTTCCTTTTTCCCACATTTCATGATATGATTTTGATTGATTCTTTAGATAGTTAGGGATAGATAGGAATGAATATGATTAATATGTCTCTTAGGGTTGTTATTAAAGTTTTATTAAATAGATTCTAATTTATGATTGGAATGGTTTGATTTTGTTGCAGAATTGAATAAATAACTGTCAAAGATAACCAAAGAGATTTTGGCTATGCGCAAGTTGTCGAAGGTTGAAGACTTTTTAGGAGTAAAGCAGTCTGAAGATAATGCATTTTCTATATTGTAATTTTATAATAGTAAAGAAATCCTGAGGATCTTTCGATCCTCAGGATAGCTTGATTTAACCAAACTATTGTAATATATAAGAGGGTAATAGATCCAGAAAAACAGCGGAAAAAACACATTCAAGTAATTAGATTAAGAACTGTTCTCCACAACAGTTTTTGTAAATGTTTTACTAGCCATGGAATCAATGAAAGTTTTGAGTGTTTTTATCATTTCTGTTCTCTGAGTTTCTCATAGTAGTACTTCTGAAGACTGAGGGCCCAGTCTGAAGGAGCTACTATCTTGTTCTGTAATTGTATCAGTTCGAAAGTTTGATTTCCATTTTATGATTCAGATCTCTCTTACAATAGTCAAGGATAAATGCATAAGTCTATTAATGATTTTATGATTGGTTGCGTATAGAAGACAAACATTTCCATTAGTTATTAATGATTTCTATTATGATCTCCATTTTTGAAGTTATTGCTTGACAGTTACTCACATTTTCATCCGCGCTGTTCCTTGTCCTTAGATTTACGATTGTTATTCCTTTCGGTTAAAGTTACAATAATTGTTCCTTTCAGTTAAAGTTATAGTAGTTGTTCCTTTCGGAAAAGTTACATTAGCTGTCCCTTATGATTAGATTATAATTGTTGTTTCTTTCCACAGATAGAGTAATTTGTCATTTCCTTTCCAGTAATTAGAATTCATAATTGATAGTTAATTTTGCAAGTCCATAGTTAGATTCAATTATTGCTTTCTAGTTAAGTGAACTCAATAGATTAAATTAGTTCCTTTCCATTTCACAGCATCTTAGTAATCATATTTCAATTCCATTTAGTTCTTAGAATATTTGGTGAACGTTTGAGGAACTTGATTGTCGATGAACTCAAATTTGGTGTAGCTACATGATTTTAGGCTACCTGCATAGACTTTGCTGATATTCTTGAGATAAAATACGAATCTTCGGGTTGATAAATTAATGTTAAACTAAGGTTGTTTTTAGGACATCTTTAGACACCAACAGCACCCCGAGGTGCTTTTTCTGTCTATGGCACTCCCCACCCAATATGAGTTGATATATCCATGTAATCGCAATCCATATCCTCCAATATACCTCAATCCATACTCCACTATACCTCTCAAGTTCCTGAGAACATGCTTCGCTTTTATCTAATGCACCTTCCTCGAATCCACCATGAAATGATTCAAGGTGTTGACTAAATAAGCCAAGCATCTTATCATCTTCAAGTATAACATCGGATCCACCAACTCTGAATCTAAAGTGAAAACCTTCTTTAGATTGTTAACCATAGGTGTAGCCATTAGTCTACAGTTCTCCATCCTAAATATACTCAATATCCCAACTCGATAGTTCCCTTGACCAAGGAAGATCTCACCTGATGCTTTTCATACCTATAAACCAAATAAATAATGCATCAAGTCAATGTCCTTCATCTTGAACTCAGTAGCCAAATCTATTATGCACCCTACAATAAGCTCCTCTGCACCCATGAGAAACAAGTCATCTTCTTACGTAACCAATATGAGTGGATCCACCCCAACAAGTATGAAGTACAATTTAGGATCCACCTCACTCTTGGTAAATCCTACACTCTACAAGTATCCATCAATCTTGGAATACCATACCGTGAGTGCTTGTTTGAGTCTGTACAAGGATTTTTTAAACCTACACACATCGAAATCCCTCCCATGTACCTCAAATCCCTGAGGATTCTCTATATATACTTCCTAATTAAGGAAAGTTGTTTTCAAATCCATTTGATGTATCCTCCACCTCATAACTAAATTAATATAAATAACAGCTTGAATAGAAGCGTGCCTAGAAACTAGAGAAAAAGTCTATGTGTAGTCCGCTCCCTCTTTCTGGGAGAACTCTCTTTCCACAAACCTCTCCTTGAACTTCTCGATGCTACCATATGCAACATTCTTAGTATTGTAGAGGCACATAGAAATTAAAACTAACCTCCCCTCCGATCTTCGCACTATGTCCCAAACATTATTCCTCATAATAGAGGTGTACTTTTATATCAAGGAATCTCACCATACTTGTTGATCTATTACTCCTAAAAAATAGGAGGTTCAACATCAATGATCCTACTTGTAAGTGACATATAGTTCAGAAAATTTATTAGAGGCTTGCGCTCTCTGACCACACTCCTATGAGGCTCATGAACATCCCTTAATGTCTGTAATATCTACCTAGATATTATGATATGAAGGGAAGGGGATAATGCCTCCTCACCACCTAGAGTCTTGTTATAAAACCAGGATCACAGAGAAATAAAATAAAACAAATGTGGAAATAAAACATAGAAGATACAAAATACAATAGAGGCACATATATACATGGTTTACCCAGTGTGGACTACATCCACCAGATAAATTGGCAGGTCCTTCCTTTTTATTATCTAACAAAATGAAGGGATACAACCTACAACAAACCCGTTGTAAGTTCCTCTTCTTTATCTCAGTCTTCACTGTCAAAATACAATATTCATGATAATACACAACTGCAATACAATTCCCTCATAAGAGAGGGTTTCCTTCTAGCGAAAAATCCCTAAAAGTTAACTTCTATCGTCATATCTATGATCTTATAATGAATGGTCCAGATTGACTATGAAATTACAATATGTTACAAGGCATATTTTCCCAATATTTTTCTTCGGGGGTGCTGCCCCATAATCCCCTTCTAGGGGGGACAAAAATATTGTCGTCACCCCCCTGGACCCTTCTGGAAAAAAAATTAAGGGGAAATCTCCCCCACACACACCCTTTATGGAATGGGGTCCAAGCATGATTGAAACAAACATTTGAATCAGGAAGATAATCAGGCTCCACAACAAGTCTAAGTTGTTAACTA
>JASDQU010014227.1:147713-164167 GCA_032191745.1 Picea mariana | reverse complement strand
ACCACGATCATAGGATGCTAACCTAAGTGACATTCCCATTATGGCTACCACACCAGGGTAATGGAATTTGACATTTTCTTTTGTCAAAGGACAAGAGGTCTCATCACGAGCTGGCTTGTTCACTTAAGTTATAATCTAGTGAGTGGTGTTATCATCATCTGGCCACCAACCCATGATAATGGTCTTTTTGTGAAAAGACAATTCAAATATCTATTCAGAAAATATACAAATAAATAAATATACACAATAAAAAAATGTTTTTCATAAAGAATGGGGGGTCTCATCACGAGCCAACCTACCACGATCATAGGATACTAACGTAAGTGACATTCCCACTATGGATACCACACCAGGGTAATGGCCTTTGACATTTTCTTTTGTCAAAGGACAAGAGGTCTCATCATAAGCTGGCTTGTTCACTTAAGTTACAATCTAGTGAGCAACATTATCATCATCTAGCTACCAAACCAGAATAATGGTCTTTTTGGAAAAAAATGATTCGCATGTGTATCCAGGATAAAGGCTCATCTAAGGGTTAAAAGGCAACCCTGCCAAGGCAATGGATGCCTATGGGCAACAACGGCTCTACCTTTGGTATGGAATATTATTCCAAAATACCAAGTTTTTGTGTGTCTCTAGATCTCCTTTACTCAAATAATGAGGCTATCACATCAGTTATACTCAATCACCGCGAAAAGTAACAATATTATGCTATGTGGACTACTAAAAAAATTAACAGATTTAATTTATTTTTGATTGATTTCTCCATAAATCATTTTTTGCACATAGGTGTAATAAATTTACAAATTTCACACATCAAATGACTATCATTTAAATGATTTTTGGTGGCATGTGTATTTTTGAAAATTATATATGGATAGCTCCTATCAGTGGCGGCAACGCAATCATTACCTCTCACCTAAAATACCCGCCCTCATTATTTCCGCCTACACTGACGGTCGAGGCCGACCTCTACATTAATGAGGGGGATGCTCGGCACACTTCCTGACTAGATGTAATGATTGCAATAAATACAAAACCCATGTCTTTATACATTCATTGTTACTGATATTTTCCATTTCTAGCATCTGCTTCTCCAAAGATGGTCTAACCAAATTTGTAAAACTAGAACGATAGTCGTTCTTTCTTTCTCACAGAAATATGGGTGGCAGAAGTGTGCACAGAGAGATGACATTACTCCAGATTACAGAACATGCAAAAGAAATCCTACACCTCCTAGGGTGGATAGAGTACTTCAGCCACTTGCAAGGTTATGACACAAACGTCACACTCAAATTCTTTCAAAAAATGCAAGGAGAAATCTCTACAGTGCAAGGCATACAAATTTTTATTACTCTAGAAATCATAGCAGAAGTCACAGACCTCCCCAACATAGACATTCAATGGACAAGGAAATACATGAAGCTGAGGGAAGTCATGGAATCTTTCACAGAACTAGGGGAAGAATTAGACAAAAAAGGAAAGGGACTTAATCCCATCACCCTCAGTGAACCGTGGAAGGAATTGGTGGGGATAGTTCAGTGCTACATCACCTACGATGGATGATATGATGTAATTCAACCACTCCATCTCAAACTATTGGCAGCCTTGAAGCAATGGTTAGTACTTAATTTACCTTTCTTCATGCATACCATACTGCATGAAGTTGCCTTCAGGACACAAAATTCCAAGGATCATGCTACTGTCATTAGCCACCATAGATTAGTAAAACTAATAGTGGATAAAGCATTGAGTCAAACTCAGTTGACTTGGGAGAATTTGATTGAGGCCAATAGACCTCCACCACTGGAGCAGGCCACCACCACCCAAAGAGAAATTTTACCACCTCAGATTGAAGTTGAAATAGAACCTATTCAAATCATTAAGGCCAATAGACCTTCACAACTAGAGCAGGCCACCACCACCCAAAGATAAATTTTACCACCTCATATTGAAGTTGAAATAGAACCTGTTCAAATCATTGAGGCCAATATACCTCCACAACTGGAGTAGGAGACCACCACCCAAAGAGAAATTTCACCACCTCAAACCAAAATTGAAGTAGAACCTACTCAAATTACTGAGGCCCAGACCTCACAGACAGAGGCAGTAACAAAAAGAAAGAAGAGAACAATGGTTTCTCTTAGATCCCCCCCTAGGACAAGGAAGAGAAGAAAACAAATTTAGGAAACAACATAATAAGTTCAGGATGCAACAGAGCACCCTGAAGAACTTCAGAATGTCATGGAACAACCTTTACAGGAAAATGTTCAAGACATTGACCAAGCAGGGCAGACAACACAAAAGGATAATTAGGGAGACACCCAACTGACATCAAATCACCTGACAAAACACTTTTTTAAGAGTTATGAGATAGAAATGGCTCAGGTTTTGGGGAACTTAGGAACCTCAATTGACAAAGGTAAAAATAATATGGAAAAATACCTAGAACCAGGCTCCTCTTCAAAACCTGCCGAAGACTTTCCTGACACTAGAATGTCCTTTCCAGATGACACATCATAGGAGGAAATTATTTTTGAAGAAAGAAACTCCCCTGAACAGAGATAGCACTTCAAAGAAACAGAGGGACAACCCTCTGCTAGACAGAATGAAGAATACCCTGAGGTCCCTCACAAACAGAAATCAGTCAAAAGCCATAAACAAAATAGGAAATTAAAGAAAGAAAATAAATTGTTGAAGAAAATGGCTAAAAGGGCTGAAGCATTAAAACAAAAGATGGGAAGACTCAAGGGGAAGACTCAAGGTGGGAAGACTCAAGGTGGAACTAGCAGACAAGATCCACAGAAGAAAGAAAAACAAAAAGGGTAGGATGCAAGGAAGAAACCCTCTTCCTAAGAAAGCAGCTAGTACAACTTCTATAAGAATACAGACAGATCTTGAGGGATTAATGGTAGAAGAAGCAGCAGTTTAGGATGAAGATGTAATTCCTATAGAAACACAAGAGACGACTGATACTGAGATACAGACATACACTCTAATTTTAGAGGAAACAACTCAACTTTTTGAGAAAAATGCTACTATTAGAAGACTGGAAGAAGAACTATTGCAGTCACATTAAAACCTGACTCAAAACAGGTAAATTACTGACGATAATTGAGAAGTTTCAGGAACAGAGTACTATCATGAATAAACTGGAAGCAGAGCTTGCACAAAACCCAGCAAGCATTAATTCACTCCAAGGAAGAAATGAATTAATATCAAACATCCCAGTCTCGTCCACACAGTGCCATCATTCATGAGCTAAAAGAAGAATTGGGACAAGCCCAACAAGAATTGATTCAGTCCAAGGAAGAGATGAGTGTTATGGAAGAATACCAAGCATCTCAATATCAAGCACAAAGTGTCATCATTGATAGACTAAAAGAAGAACTTACAAAAGCACAACAAGCATTGGTCCAACACCAACAGGAAATGGTAACTAGGACTGAATATCAAAGGGTTGTTAAAGAATTGAAATATATGACAACAACAGAGGGTGAAGCTTATGTTGTGCTTACCAGAGCCCAAGAGAAGACCAAAAAGGTGCAAACCCAATTGGAAGAAGCTTTGGAGCAAATCAAACACATCTCTGATGTCTATTCTGATGCCATCAATTGCAGAAACCCTACCACTAATTATGTTTTATTCTTGCTAGAATGATATCTATTGTTGACAGTAAAGGCCATCAGAGCAAGTAAACCCATTTCATTTGCCACTATTCCAGAATTTATTTCATGTTTCAGAGATCAAGAAGAGAAGGTACAATACCTTCTGTGTGAATTATATTTCCATAATCTCATTTTGGATGAAGTTAGAGGAGACAACCCTGGCTTCTTCATAAGGGACATACAATTATAGGCATTCCTGTCCTTCACTAGGAACCAGGTCCGATGGGGAAAGGCTCACAAAATGTTCATAAATAGGGAAAATGGTTTAGATCTTTGGATTAGAGGAGAGCCTCCAAAATCCTTCCCAGCCATCATGCAACACAATACCTTCATGAAAAGGGCAGGGTTTGTGGACTCATTGGCTCCTATACATTTACATGTCATCCGCTCAAGTTTCACATATGTTGGAGAATTCAAGGAAGAAGCTCTTTTTGCTTCCAAGCTAATATGGGATGTATCCTTCGATGAGGTTGAAAGTAGAGAGCCCTTTGGATATAGAAATTTTATTGCAACAACTTTTAGAGTAGAAAGATATGCTATACTACTCCAGGAGGAAGGACCTTCTTGGATGGGATGCAGGTATAACCCCCCTCTCCTCTGGTTTCCTCCAGAAGCTTACCAGAAGGATTTTCAAATTAATAAAAAGAGACAGGAAGCCGCTTTTGACGAAATCAAAAGAAACCATGGTTTCAGGTGACCTGGTGAACCTACTTTTCCTCCCTACAGTATAACTAGTTTACATGAAAGACTCTAGCTTGCATGAGGACATGCAAGAAGGTAAGATGGGGGGTATGTTGGGTTACGAAAAAGGTACAAATATCTTCCTTTTTCCCACATTTCATGATATGATTTTGATTGATTCTTTAGATAGTTAGGGATAGATAGGAAAGAATATGATTAATATGTCTCTTAGGGTTGTTATTAAAGTTTTATTAAATAGATTCTAATTTATGATTGGAATGGTTTGATTTTGTTGTAGAATTGAATAAATAACTGTCAAAGATAACCAAAGATATTTTGGCTATGCGCAAGTTGTCGAAGGTTGAATACTTTTTAGGCATAAAGCAATTTGAAGATAATGCATTTTCTATATTGTAATTTTATAATAGTAAAGAAATATTTAGGATCTTTCGATCCTCAGGATAGCTTGATTTAACCAAACTATTGTAATATATAAGAGGGTAATAGATCCAGAAAAATAGAGGAAAAAACACATTCAAGTAATTAGATTAAGAACTGTTCTGCACAACAGTTTTTGTAAATGTTTTACCAGCCATGGAATCAATGAAAGTTTTGAGTGCTTTTATCATTTCTGTGCTCTGAGTTTCTCGTAGTAGTACTTCTGAAGACTGAGGGCCCAGTCTGAAGGAGCTATTGTCTCGTTCTGTAATTGTATCAGTTCGAAGTTTGATTTCCATTTTATGATTCAGATCTCTCTTACAATAGCCAAGGATAAATGCATAAGTGTGTTAATGATTTTATGATTGGTTGCGTATAGAAGACAAACATTTCCATTAGTTATTAATGACTTCTATTATGATCTCCATTTCTGAAGTTATTTCTTGACAGTTCCTCACATTTTCATCCGCGCTGTTCCTTTTCCTTAGATTTACGATTGTTGTTCCTTTCGGTTAAAGTTACAATAGTTGTTCCTTTCAGTTAAAGTTATAATAGTTGTTCCTTTCAGCAAAGTTACATTATTTGTCCCTTCTGATTAGATTATAATTGTTGTTTCTTTCCACAGATAGAGTAATTTGTCATTTCCTTTCCAGTAATCAGAATTCATAATTGATAGTTAATTTTGCAAGTCCTTAGTTAGATTCAATTACTGCTTTCTAGTTAAGTGAACTCAATAGATTAAATTAGTTCCTTTCCATTATCACAACATCTTAGTAATCCGATTTCAATTCCATTTAGTTCTTAGAATATTTGGTGAACGTTTGAGGAACTTGATTGTCGATGAACTGAAATTTGGTGTAGCTAAATGATTTTAGGCTACCTGCATAGACTTTGCCGATATTCTTGAGATAAAAGATGAATCTTCAGGTTGATAAATTAATGTTAAACTAAGGTTGTTTTTAGGACATCTTTAGACACCAATAGCACCCGGAGGTGATTTTTCTATCTACGACACTCCCCACCCAATATGAGTAGATATATCCATGTAATCGCAATCCATATCCTCCAATATACGTCAATCCATACTCTAATAGACCTCTCAAGCTCCTGAGAACATGCTTCACTTTTATCTAATGCACCTTCCTCGAATCCACCATGAAATGATTCAAGGTGTTGACTAAATAAGCCAAGCATCTTATCATCTTCATGTATAACATCGGATCCACCAACTCTGAATCTAAAGTGAAAACCTTCTTTAGATTGTTAACCATAGGTGTAGCCATCAGTCTATAGTTCTCCATCCTAAATCTACTCAATATCCCAACTCGATACTTCCCTTGACCAAGTAAGATCTCACCTGATGCTTTCCATACCTATAAACCAAATAAATAATGCATCAAGTAAATGTCCCTCATCTTGAAATCAGTAGCCAAATCTATTATGCACCCTACAATAAGCTCCTCTGCACCCATGAGAAACAAATCATCTTCTTACGTAACCAATATGAGTGGATCCACCCCAACAAGTATGAAGTACAATTTAGGATCCACCTCACTCTTGGTAAATCCTACACTCTACAAGTATCCATCAATCTTGGAATACCATACCCTGAGTGCTTGTTTGAGTCTGTACAAGGATTTTTTAAACCTACACACATCAAAATCCCTCCCATGTACCTCAAATCCCTAAGGATTCTCTATATATACTTCCTCATTAAGGAAAGTTGTTTTCAAATCCATTTGATCTATCCTCCACCTCATAACTAAATTAATATAAATAACAGCTTGAATAGAAGCGTACCTAGAAACTAGAGAAAAATTCTATGTGTAGTCCTCTCCCTCTTTCTGGGAGAACTCTCTTTCCACAAACCTCTCCTTGAACTTCTTGATGCTACCATATGCAACATTCTTGGTATTGTAGAGCCACATAGAAATTAAAACTAACCTCCCCTCCGATCTTGGCACTATGTCCCAAACATCATTCCTCATAATAGAGGTGTACTTTTATATCAAGGAATCTCACCATACTTGTTGATCTATTACTCCTAAAAAACAGGAGGTTCAACATCAATGATCCTACTTGTAAGTGGCATATAGTTCAGAAAATTTATCAGAGGCTTGCGCTCTCTGACCACACTCCTATGAGGCTCATGAACATCCCTTAATGTCTGTAATATCTACCTAGGTATTATGATATGAATGGAAGGGGATAATGCCTCGTCACCACCTAGAGTCTTGTTATAAAACCAGGATCACAGAGAAATAAAATAAAACAAATGTGGAAATAAAACATAGAAAATACAAAATACAATAGAGACACATATATACATGGTTCACCCATTGTGGACTACATCCACCGGATAAATTGGCAGGTCCTTCCTTTTTATTATCTAGCAAAATGAAGGGATACAACCTACAACAAACCCGTTGTAAGTTCCTCTTCTTTATCTCAGTCTCCACTGTCAAAATACAATATTCATGATAATACACAACTGCAATACAATTCCCTCATAAGAGAGGGTTTCCTTGTAGGGAAAAATCCCTAAAAATTAACTTCTATCGTCATATCTACGACCTTATAATGAATGGTCCAGATTGACTATGAAATTACAATATGTTACAAGGCATATTTTCCCAATATTTTTCTTTGGGGGTGCTGCCCCATAATCCCCTTCTAGGGGGGACAAAAATATTTTCGTCACCCCCCTGGACCCTTCTGGAAAAAAAAATCGGGGGAAATCTCCCCCACACACACCCTTTATGAAATGGGGTCCAAGTATGATTGAAACAAACATTTGAATCAGGAAGATAATCAGGCTCCACAACAAGTCTAAGTTGTTAACTACTTCTGATCCTTCAAAGCCTGTAGCTCCTCATCCTTTGTCACTATTGATGACTCTTAAGATCTCCAAGATTCCAAGTTGTAATGTACCCCATATTTACCCATAAGAAAAGAAAAATTCCTAGGGTCATTATTCAATGCTTTCATTACTTCTGTAACATTTCTTAATGATATTATGATGTGATTTAACACTACTTTTTCTTTGCACNGATCCTTCAAAGCCTGTAGCTCCTCATCCTCTGTCACTATTGATGACTCCTAAGATCTCCAAGATTCCAAGTTGTAATGTACCCCATATTTACCCATAAGAAAAGAAAAATTCCTAGGGTCATTATTCAATGCTTTCATTACTTCTGTAACATTTCTTAATGATATTATGATGTGATTTAACACTACTTTTTCTTTGCACCCTTTACATTTACCATATCCTTGAAAATTGAAATGAAAGACTCTAACTCATTCCTATTCTCATGGAAGGTATCTTGATTACCTAAGCGAATATATCTATATACATATATATATATACTCACTGTAGAGTATGCATTCAATTCATGCAAGCTATATACACACTATGGAAAAATAACAATGCATATTTCGATACTGGCTTCGAATTAAAGAATATATATATATACTCACCATAGTGTATGCATTCAATTAGCGCAAGCTATATACATATTATGGAAAAAAATAATGCATATTTCGACACTGGCTTCAAATTAAAGAATTAACCCCTGAGACTTGTGTGAAAGGTATTTACGGTACGAGTTGTATCCGCATGACATTCAACACATGATAGCATTAAGGCCTAGAAAAGTTGAACCAAATGGTTGGGTGCCTATTTCTCATTATTGGTTGTTTAACCCACTCATTAAGACTAACCCTCGAACTAACACTGGCACAAGGGCTAACGCATTTGAGATGAAGTATATAACTCTAACTAAACTATAACCTAGAACTGATCTTTTTTTATAGTTGTCCTAGTCTAATAGTATACGACTGTCATGGTGTAAATGAGCCCTACCAACGACATTTATGGTTGTCTATAACTTGCCTCCTCGAGACCATCGCTTGTTAACTGTGTCCATCAAATGTTTTCCACATTTCCCTAATCACATGGGCTGGTTACAACTCTACATTAATTCCATTAAGCTTAACCTAGGGGGATTTTCCCAAGTCTAATGTTTCACCCGTCCCCTCAACTCTATGTATTTTTCCCTTTGTTTAAAGTTGTAACCCTATTTCAGTCTTTCGTGGTATCATAACCAATGTTTTGATGGAATAGGTCTTTCTCTAGTAGAGGAGAGTATGATGGACCACATCCATCGAATGATACCATAATCTAGGTAAGGATTGTTTGGTTGTTTATATCCAAACTCCCGATTTTAATAAAGGTGTTTTACAGTATATATCAGTTCTTTCGGAAAACTCCTAAGAGAGTGACTAGCCTATCTTTTAGGGTCTAGTGTAGAGTTTTGGAAATGGCATTTCTCCGAGTAGTGTTTGGGGTTTTTCTTTGGTTTTAAACCTATCCTTTGTATTGTTTGCTAGGACCCTATGTCATGACAGTTTACTGCATGTTATTCATTGCTTTCCCCAAGTTCCTTGAACCTTATGGGATCGAGGTAAAGAAATAGTCCATACTTGAGCCCTTCGTAAATTATGTTACTTAGGTAAAGATTCATATCGATTCGTTGTTTTGATTGTATGCTTTGTGGATCTCTTGGGTTTTCTTTCTAGTTGGGAACTGGGATTTCCAACTATGCGGATGAGTGTTTCCCTTATGACTTTCATGTCATTGAGTCTTTCCCTTTCATTATACATATGTCCATATTGGGTAACTCTGTAATTTGTTTAGTGATATCCTCGGTCTATTAATTTCTGAGGGTAAAGTCTTGGTGCTCGTGAAGGTCTCGATTCATTTCTTTTGAAGGGAAAAATTCATTTTATTTATATCCCTCCTTCTGAAATCACAGAATGTCTAAATGTCTGAGTATGCTAGTAACAATCATCCTTTACTACATTTTTCGTGTCGCAAACAATTTCACAGTAAAAATTTAAATAACTCATGAGTCAAATCTCCACAATACAGTTAATTTCGTGAGCACTTATTTCCTGGCACATTCAATTGAATTCGTCTCCTACAAAACTGTAAATAATGTTCCTTTTAATCTACAATTATTTTCCTTATTCTATGAAGCCTTTGTACAAGTATGAATATAGTTTATGTCTCTCATCATTTTATCTTTATTCGGGGGCCTTTAGGACCTGGTTGAAGAATTATCTTGTCTGTTTTCCTAAAGAATTGAATGTCTTAACTGCTTTTATTAAATCCTATCCAGGAAAGAAACTCAAGTTTATTTAGAATTCTATTCATGATGTTCCTTTAAAGAAGGTTTTGATTAAAGAGAGAATAAAATCGTAACCTCATTCTATGGCCAATTGGAAAATCCTGTGGATCTCGGATTGACAATGTACATTCTTCATTATAACTGTTTGGATGTTGTATGATTATTCTCTTTCTAAAAAGATTGCTAAATTTTTGGTTTTGTAAACTCTAATGATGGGCCCCTTTTGACTACGAGTGTACCCATCAGGCGGTCCTTGGCCCCTCCACCCTGTTCGGGTCCATGGATGATGCTCTCAAGGATGCAAGGGGGAAATACAACTTTTAATATAGACCCCAAGATAAAAATAGTACGAAACTTTCCTGCGTTGTCTCTTTTATAAATATTTTACCCTGGTAATTTAATTCTACACTCAGCATAAGAATTTTTTTTGCTTCCCACTAAAGACTAAATGAACTTTTCTTGGTATTATTACATGGTTGGTGCACACGCAATCCTCAGATTCTGGTGTAACATCCCACTCTTGCACGCACTAAGAAAACTTATCCTTTGAGTACACTTGCTTGCAAGTGATCCAAATTATTATACTATTGGGCATTTGACTATGATGATGAGGCATTATGTATTGATGGCTTCGTATTTTTGTTGTATTGACATAGATAGGTGCTATTGACTCGGTTGTCCCGAGTGTGAAGGATTTTGGACCTTGAGGATGCAGAGGCATCGATGAAACCCTTTGTACTCCAAATCGAGTCAAGGAGTGGACTATTGGGATTTTGATTGTTGTATATATGACATTTGTGCATATGATTTGATGGTATGATTATGGATACTATTTCTGACATGATTCGTTGATGATGCAGGTTGACGATAGCTTGTTGACTAGAATCACATGTGGAGTAGAGGGGTCATGCACGGCCACCAGAGACATTGAGGGAGAGGTTTGGAAAAAAAACCTACCACAACCTACTAGAACTCTCATTGTGGCTCAAACTGTAGGTTAATGATTACCTAGTTTTAGAAGACTCACAATGTCATGAGGGCCGACTGTGATAGTCGCTCACGATAATTCTAAAGGGTATGCAATAAGGCAGGGGCCTTATTCCTTTGAGGCCCTTAGTCTCCCACAAGATCACCTATAAAAGTATTGAATCTAGGGGTTTTTGATGTTTACCAAGTCAGTCAAGAGGGAAGTGGCATCCTTGGAGCACAGAGTGTGTCTTGAAGGGATTGTCACACAAGAAAAATGGAAAAAGGCAAGTGGCACCCTTGGAGCACGTAGTCCATCCTGAAGGGCACGTCACACAAGGGAAACGGTGTGAGGTGAGTGGCACCCTTGGAGCACCTATTTCATCGTGAAGGGCACGTCACGTTGTTAATTAATAAATGGATAAACCTAGATGGCCTTAGGACAAATAACGTGATAAGAAAGATTCAAAACAATTTCCCTAATAAAATGTCGCCTAGCCCAAGAAAATAAAGTCTAAGTCTAAGTGATACCAGTGATAAAAAATATCTATTTACATAAAAATATAAATATATATAAATAAATAATAATGATAATCATCATTAATCATGTGATGAGAAGGCGGTAAGGAATTCATTTAATTTATAAAAATATTTTGGGGGATAAAATTTAAAAAGGAAAAAGGGAAAAAGTTAATTTTCTACACCTGCCATTTTGAGTTTTAAAGGAAAACGGAAAGAGGGAAATTTAAAAGAAATAGGAAACTAGGAAAAAGCGGGAAACATAAAAATAAAGGGGAAACACAAGGAAAAAGCAGGAAGTCTAACTTAATAGGGTATCTAGCATTTAAGAACCTGTAAATTAAACTCAACTAGTAAATTAGTAAGGGGGGAGGTCATTAAAACTTGTAAGGGAATATTGGGACACCTAGGAGCGATTCTAGGAGTTCTTTTAGGTGGGTGAGGAAAGCATGAGTAACTAATTAAGTAATGAAATTAATTAATGGTGCAATGAAGGGGATGGGCGACACTTGTACGGGGAGGATTATTATGAATTAAATTATTGAACAATGAATTAAATGGTATTTTAGGAAAGTAAATGACTTAGAAAATCTATATAAAGGAGGGAGGAGGAGGGTGATGGATATCTTCTGTTATGAGAAATGTTATGATGCAGAATTTTAGACATGACTGACTTAGCTTGTGGTAGTTGGGATGCCCAACTCGATGAGGAGTGGTAGCTTAGACTTGCGAGGCAATATGGGAGATAGTTGATCTCTGTTTCAGTGTGTGTGGCCCCTTTGCATCTCGAGGGGCTAAGGGGGAATAAGAGTACCCCTAGTGTTGGTTGGGAGGTACCGGTGAAGTCTCATCGATCGACAAGCAGGAGCTGCATAGAGCACATGGGACAATAACTTAGGGTGGGAAACTTGGGCTACCATATGCTTCCTTTGTTTCTGCATGGTGTATTATTAGTATATTTTACGCTTGTAGTTTTGTATGTTTAATTGGGTAAAGAAAATGATTGAATTAGCATTTTAATTGATGAATGAATCCCCCCCATAGCCCTAAGCTCGTTGTTGATTTATTTCTTTCGATTTTGATTCCCTGGATGTTGTGACCATCCTATGGTTATATTGATTTATGATGAGTTGTACTTCGTAATACGTCCTCATCCCTAGCTCATCAATCCTCACCTGCGCAGTCGGCTAGGAGGCAGATCGACGGTCATCACTTCGGTGTTAAGAGAACTATAGATCCAAATTCCCTGCATTTCTGTGCGAGGATGATGAGTGAANGTAATTTTGTATGTTTAATTGGGTAAAGAAAATGATTGAATTAGCATTTTAATTGATGAATGAATCCCCCCCATAGCCCTAAGCTCATTGTTGATTTTTTTTTTTTTTTTTTGATTCCCTGGATGTTGTGACCGTCCTATGGTTATATTGATTTATGATGAGTTGTTCTTTGTAATACACCCTCATCCCTAGCTCATCAATCCTCACCTGCGCAGTCGGCTAGGAGCCAGATCGACGGTCATCACTTCGGTGTTAATAGAACTATAGATCTAAATTTCTTGTGTTTCTGTGCGAGGATGATGAGTGAAGGATGTCCCTTCCAGTCTTCTACCCCTGCGGATTGTTCTTGGCTAATTGATGGTCCTTGCGCCTTCTTGTGTTGAGTATTTATGCCATTGTTATCATTCCCATCCCCAAATTTTCAGCTCTACGTTTTCATACTTCTAGCTTGCATTTTAGCACTTAAACCTCAACGAATCTACCCTTGATCGAATGCGACTAAAATTTTAGTTACATAGCAAATTAATCTACACTAGTACCCATTTCACCCATACCTAATGGTCTGCGAATCAATTTCTTGATGTGGTATAAGTTAGTGAATTCACACAACAGACTTTTATATAGCTATTTATATTCGATTTAACTTAAAATTGATGTAGTGTTTTGTATCTGGCGATGTTTATAGCGATGTAGTGATTTGTATTTGTATTCAACGATGTTATAGAGAAATTATGCATTGGGTTAAAATCCAACAACATTTATAGTTTATTGTTACTCGTTTGATATGTGCACAACGATACAACTCTGTAAAATGGAACTGATGTTAGTTCTTATTATACACATAGATTATTTATCTAGTTATTCTTACTCCTTTAATCCGTGCACAATGATACAACTCTGCATTATGGAGTTGTACAATGTTCTTGTTGTTCTGTGCAACAATGTATTTATCTAGTATAGGGTTATTTTATTCTTGTTATGATACAGACATAGTGAGCAATAGGCACAACAATATCATTATTATTATTCTAGTTTATCTCTTTAAATATATGCACATCAATGATTCCTTAAAACAAGTTATTGTAAATTCTTAATTTACGCCCAACAATATATATTGATATTGTTATTCTTAATTTGACACAGCAAAATGAGCCTGGTTATTTTCTTTGATGTCAAAGCATTCCCATAGATAAACCAAAATGAAATTTAGGTGTCAGGCCACCAATCAATTTGCCTCTACGTTGATTAAAATATAATTAATACCTAGGTGTTCTTCACAGCGAATGTTGGATGGCTTTTGACATTAATGGCTTGGTAATTGATTCTTTTATATCCCGTGTGGTTGCTGACAGTCCACCCTTGACAACACCTTTTTCTATAATAGTGATGGAAATAATTTCATTTGACAGTGAATACCTTTTAACTACAGTGTGAGGGTGCATATTTGGGCAACAATTTTTAGATGTACTTCAACGAATTTTTAAAATCAATAAAGACTGACAATAGTGTTACACAAAGGAATTTTTAAAATATTGATAAGTGGAAGCATTATTTTTTTCAGACAGTGATTGTTTTCAGAATGTCTAATAGAGTTTTTCCAACTGTTGCAACCTTCGGGTAACATTATAGGTCAAAGGTCAGGAGTTATGCAAAATAAATGCATTGCAGGAAAAGCAAGAGAACGCCCCTTCTGGGCTCATGGGCTAGGGATTTGGGTTGATGTGTTAAGCACTTAGACATGCCACTTGTGAGTGCCTCCCTTCAGTCTGGTGTTGTGTCTCTCGGGTTCTTCCTTGTGATTGTTAAGATTTGGATTGGCCCGTGAATCGTGGTTGATAGATCAAGATTGGGCCTCAACCCCATACTTTTGGCCTCGAACCCATACATTTGGGGCAGTGGCGTTAAGTTAATTTATGATTCCTAGTGTTGAAATAATGTAACTGCAAAGATTATTCTTATTATTATTGCTATTTTATTCATAGGATTAATCCCCATTTTGGATTAATTATGTCGGTAATTTTATTAGGACCAAATCCCCTTTTACGGATTGGTCAACAGACAATTGTAATAGGCAAAATAAGAAATCATCCCTAGCAGTTATTATTGAGACCCATAAATAAATTAAAGGTGGGTTTACCCACCCAGAGTGAGAGGTCGGCCCTGCCAGTGAAGACCCTTCACATGTGCCAGTCTTGTATATATAGAGAGGCTAACACCTCACTTTATCACACAACACACTTGCTCATTTCTAAGAGGCAAGCTGCAACTTACCAGTTGGAGAGAGGAACAAGAGTGGTGCATCTTTTGGAGAGGACTATCTGTATTGGTTTGAGTTATCTCTTGACATTGTATTGGCAATTTATGATACGAAAGTTTTTGCTGGGTTTTCTTCCCCTAGAGGGTTTCCTAGGACAAATGTTGTGTCTCTTGTGAATGTGTATTTATCCGTGATCTTGTTCTTATGTTTCTCTTATCTATTGAAATAGAAAGAACTATAATAATGGCATAAACATTAACATGGTATCAGAGCCAACCTAAAGGAAACATATTTCATAAGAGAAAAACATCATTGTTGCAGTACCTACAAATTAGGGTTTTTAAAAAGTGAATCTTTTCAGCTCCAAAACCACCTAGAAAGTTGCGCCCTCCCCCAAGGATCATTTTGGCACTTAAATTGCACCTCTTCAGTGGTTGGATCTCCCAGAAAGTGAAACCCTAGTTTCACAAAAGTACCAGAAGTACCAGAAAACCAGTACCAAAAGTACCAGAAGTATCAGAGTACCAGAAGTACCAGAAGCACCAGTCCAGAAATCCGTAGATCAAGTTTGAGGGGGTAAAAGTTGGATTTTTAGAAATCTGACTGCACCAGCTAACTCACCTCAACTCAGCGCATCTATCCCCTGGATCAGAATTTCAAAATTTGAAGTTTGAAAAATTAGGGTTTTTCTCATAAAACCCTAGGTTCTAGTTGCAGTCACAGTCTTAGAACCAGCTTCACTTGTAGTACCAGTTGTATTTGCAGCCGTAGAACCAGTTGCAATCACCCTTGAAATTTTCTCAAGAGTTGGCAATGATTACCGCTGCTACCAGATGGAGTCACTACCTGCAAATACTATCAAAGGTATGCACCTACATATGTTTAATGGTTAAAACCTAAATAGTATTTGTAGGAGAAGGGATCTCTTGCCATAGATCCAAAAGTATCTCAAGATCCAACACATTCAGAGGAATGATGCAACCCAGGTGTGATTATTCTAATATACATCTATTTGTCATGACATTATCAGTGTTGCATGTTGAAGCTATGNTGATTATTCTGATATACATCTATTTGTCATGACATTATCAGTGTTGCATGTTGAAGCTATGATCAAATTATTAGAAGAACTAAAAGTTGATCATAGAGCTTATCCTCTAACCTAACCTTTTGTCAAGTTAGCCTATTGTCTTAGTACAGAAGACAGGTTGAAGAAAGCACTCGTCACTTGAGTGAAGGAGACCTGGAAGAAAAGCAAGCACTCACTCTTGAGGACAAGGCTCTAGGTTTGATTAATCAAGATTCAAAGGTACACATGACAAGTTGATGACTTTAGTTGAGATAGCAATCATCGTAAAGTATTATACTTGATAGCATGTGAGAATATAGAGGTATATGCTTTGCCTGATACAACTAACATCTCCTCTAGGAGAAACCTTGTGTGTTAGTTTCAGATTGC
>JASDQU010014227.1:96669-107874 GCA_032191745.1 Picea mariana | reverse complement strand
TATATGTAGAACCAACTTTGCAACAAAGTACAAATAGAATGTTCTCGTTACTAGTATATTTTTCATTTGCATATCTGACTACACGAATAGTCTCAGACCCTTTTTATTTATCTATTGCATATATTCAATCAGTTACTAGTAATGACAAGGAAAACAAATAATTCAACAGTTACAGACTTGGAGTTCTAAAGTAAAGTAAGTAGTTCAGGTATTCTTAAACAAAGCTCGGAAAGGAAAAATGAACCGTTCAGACTGTCATTTTACAATTTTGGAATAAAAGGTTACAACTATAAACAAAAGAACTAAAGTGTATACATCCAAAACCTTTCCATTTTATATACTTAAGATCTACTGTAATAAAATTTGAATGTAAAGCCACAAGAATAAATACAGAATCGATCGAATTTCCTTATAAAGATCTAAAATAAACTCGAATGGGTCAAAATAGAATTTTGTTCACATTGTTATTCATTCTAGAAATATTTGATGAACAGGTCTATTATTCGAAAGGGTCTATTTGTATTTACCATCTAAATCAATATTTTTCATTTTGAATAATGATATAGTAATGTTCTATATATATCATTCATTTGACTATACAATAATAAGGTTTAATCATTATACTCTACCGTAAAAGTAAGTTACAGAGATGAAGCACCATCTATCATTAAATAAACAAATATTCACCCAGAGTGATAACGTTTTAAGTTAAATCTTATCAATCCTTAGCCTCCTAGCGCACTTCTTGACTTGGGCGAGATAGAAACCGAATCTGTCTTATGCGTGCAGTAAATATCAACATCCATGACTTTCGTATGGCCAAAATCCCTGCACGATATTCCACAAACACCATTAATATTATTCAACAGAGATAGGATGAACATAACTTAAGATAAAAATGATTAATAACAAGAAGGGTTATGTAGAGTCGCACTTCACTTGAGATTGAGGAGTCTGGTATCCATTCCCTATTGTGTTGCATTGAGAAAACGTCCCAGACCGAATGGGAAGAGGGGCCCAAGAATTCCTGATGGGTACCCTCACAAACACATGGTACCATCATTATCATTGATTACCAAAAAAAATAAATCGAAACTCTTCACGAAAGAAGTAAGAAAAACAACATTAACAATGAAGTCTGAACTACATGGTTCATGTAGTGAGGGAAGGATGGATACATTATTTTAAAATGAAAACATTGAATTAAAAGTTGCAGGTCAATAACAGCATAAAAATCTAGCTAGCATCAACTGAGAGGAAGCTTAATAAAAGAAAGAAACACAGAGTCAACATTCAAGTTGAGTCACCAGGCTCGAATGGCTGTTGTCACACACACAAACATTAAAGAATCGGAGTGAAAAAGATGACTCAAAATTAAATATAGTTTCCAAAGCAGTGCATGTTATAGAACATATCCCTAACGAATTTATTCGATACACAAAATTCCCAAATGTTCATTTATATATGACTATGCTGAATGGAAATATAGAGATCTTGCTGATGGAATTTTACAATTACAAGAATCATCCGGTAGTTGGGAAAGCAGAGAACCCCAAGTAAAAATTCAATACAAAATGCCCAACCAAGACTGAAACACTATTAAAAATCTACTAAGCGGAATTGCCTTAACTGTTATAGAATATAATATCCAGTTTATGGCATGGTTCCTACCCTATCGATTCGACTTCTAGGTGTGAGTCCTTGTGAAGTCTCGGAGAGACTCAACACCAAACAATGGTGTAGAATAATGAAGAAGTGTAGGGGATGACGATTCCTAAGTGTAAACTGCATACAAAAACTATACCTGTAAAAACTCACTGGAAACAAAAATAAAAGAGTAGAACGTCAAATCCTTTGGTAGGATTGAGGATAAAGGAAACCGATAGTGAAACCATATCAGAATACTGGAACATTGTGAAACTTACTAGGGTGGTCAGATAGAGGTGTAATCCTCCACTGGGGAAGTCCTCGAAGTCGCCACTCCCTTACCGAGAAACTAAAATGCAGAGCTAACTTCGGAGAACTTCACATAAATGACAAAAGTAAAATCTACTATAACCCTAAGGAACTCACACCAAGCAGAGTGAATGCGGATGGTACAATGGGAGGCACTGTCAATGTGAGGGAATCGAGTTGGCGTGTCCATATTGGATGGAGGGTCAGGTGATATCCCTCGTTATTCATATACATAAGGCCTCCATTAATGGGTGATATAGAGGCTTAACTCTCGTCTGATAGAACCTTTCCCTTCACATTAATGTAATACGAAACAAAGAGGGTTCCTTCATAACTCGACCGACCAAGAATTGTTAAATATAACTGCTATAAGTCTAGTTAGTACATTGCTAGAAAATCTAGCATTTAGTTGAGACATTAGATAGCTTAGGTAGAGTTAATGAGTTGTTAGAATTGATTTTTAATATTACAAAAACCTTTATGTAAATGGTAACCAGAAGATCTTTAACCAACCGTTAATTACAAGGGAATTTCGTTCGATGAATGTGGCCATGAAAGGAAAGGCCAAACACCTTATGTTAAACCAACACTTCCCCAAGGTGTATAACCCCAACCACAATATGTTATGCATAATACATGAGTTTTTTTTGTAAAGTCTTTTGATTTTAACCTTCCGTGCAAGTATGGAAGTGTGTTATAAGAGGAGAGTTTAAGACCCTAAGTCCTAAGCCTACTATAGTTCTAAGCTAATACAATGTGTGTATATATATATATATATAAATATATATATATGAATGTTAGCATGACTTCCAAATTGAAAGAAAATGTTTAGAATGTGGGGTCTACCCACTTAGGAACTCTGTTCAATGTGTGTAAAGATGGGTAGTAATGTCATCGTTGACAATCAAAACTTAAGCAAACTTATCAGAGTTTAACAATGGAGTTAAAAGGCTACTTTCTTGTAAATTATAAGTCTGTTTAAGGAATTGGAGATCAATGTCCCTAAGAAAAATAAAATTTATGACAAACTCGAGGTAGATTACATATGGTATCATAGAAAAGGATACAACACTTGGACCTTGAACAGGGCCAAATTAAGAACTTAGCAGGTATTTTTGTCTATGTAAAACTAACAAACCATTACTATTACAAACAAAAAACTCTTTTATGTTTTGTGTTAATCATGGAAACCTAGGATGATGTAGAAATCACACTTGATGGGAATCCTGAACAAAGACCTCCTAAATATCTGAGACAAAATAGTGACAGAAGCTCACCTATCGAAGTTATGGAAATCATAAGGATTCTCATTGTTGAGCTGCATGTTTTCAAAGTAGACAATGAGAAACTGAAGAAGGCACGACAGGAACAACAGTAAATAAATGAAGTCATGTTGCATAGTATAGTGATAAAGAAAATCCCAAAGGTCGATAATCATGAAGAAGAGGTCAGTAAAAGGGCCTCCAAGAATTCTGGTCCTAAAGAAGAAAAAGGGGATAGCTCATCTGAAGGTACACCTTCAGCTGAAGATAAAACAAAAACAAATAGAAAAATGAAATAGGTGGATCACCTTGAGGGAGAATTTAAGAAAATCAAACCATCTACCTTTGATGGGGAATCTAGAACAGGGGAGGAAGTTGAAGCATGGTTATTAGACATCAAGAAGTATTTCCAGATATACAACTATTCTAGCAATATGAAGGTCAGAATGGCCATCTATAATCTGAAAGGAAAAGCCAACATTTGGTGGCAAGATCTTAAATTGTCCAAGGGAATAAAGGAGAAAAAGATGGAATGGTCATACTTTAAGAAATATTTTAATAAACAATACCTATCTGAAAGTTACTATGAACAGAAAACCAAATAATTTTATAAGCTACGACTTGGTCAAAAGGCTATGGAATATCTGAGAAACAAATTCCTGGAATTACTAAGGTTCATACCTTATATCCAGGAGGATAAAGTGAAAATCCAGAGGTTCCTATGTTGTTTACCATAGTCCTACAAGGATGGAATCGAATTTCATAATCCCAAGTCCTTGAGTGAAGTATTTAGGAAAGCTTGAATGTGTTACGACTAATACAAACAATGGGTAAAATTTACCGAGGCTTGGAAAGACAAGAAACAGGACCGAATGAACCAGCGGAAGAAGGGATACCAGCCATCTCCTTATCGTAACACATCAAAAAGATTTCTGAGGAAATATTTCATTCCAACAATCCAAACATGCAAGGAGCCAGTAAATCAATAAATCTGGGAATAAATAAGTTTGGGGACAACCCCCGTGAACCGTTAAAATGTTGGGAATGTGGAGAACCTCATCTAAGGAGGAACTGTCCATGATTGATTTCATCAAATAGAACTATTGTTGACAATTTACAAGAAGCCTCTATAGTATGGGATGTAGGTAGAATCTTACATCGGATCAATGCATTTGTGGATGGCTGACAAGATGACCACTAGTCCTCTGTGGTGGAAATTGAAGGTAAAATCAATAACACTCAAATTTTTGTTTTAATTGATCCTGGAGCTACACTAAGTTATATCACTTCTAGTGTAGTGGAGTCAAATAAACTTAAGAAAATAAGACATGCAAAATCTTGGCTGGTACGATTAGCAACGAGAATGAAAAGAAAAGTTGTCAATTTTACTTTTGATTATGAGTTCAGTTTAGGTGGTCAAAACATAAATACAAAATTGAACATTCTATCGCTAGGATCCTATGATGTAATTATCGGAATGGATTGGTTAGAAAGGCATAAATCATTGTTATATTGTTATGAAAAATCACTTCAGTATAAAGACAAAAATGACACTACTAGGACAGTTCAATGTATACAAAAACCAGTATCAGTTAGACATATTTCAGCAATGCAATTCAAGAAATGCATGAGAAAGGGTTGTCAAGTTTATGCCATCGAAGTAACAAACCTGTTAGAAGAAAAAAAAAACCCAACTTGGAGGATTTTTCTGTGTTGCATAATTTTAGAGATGTGTTTGTTGATGAGATACATGAATTACCCCCATGAAGGGAGATAGACCTTTCTATCGACCTATTACCTGGTTCAGCCCCTATATCAAAATCACCTTACCGAATGAGTTTGCCTGAATTAACAAAACTAAAAATTAAACTACACGAATTATTGGAGAAAGAATATATCAGAATGAGTGTTTCTCCATGGGGAGAACCAGTCCTCTTTGTGAAAAAGAAATACAGAACTCTGAGATAATGCATCAATTACAACAAGTTAAACTAGATGACTATTAAGAACAAGTACCCCTTATAGAAACAGAAACAGAATGATTCAATTATGGTGGCAATCGATAAACTTAGTAAGTCTGCACACTTTATTCCTGTAAGGTCTACTTTTAAAGATATTAACATCGCTGAAATATTCATGAAATAAATTTTTAGACTGCATGGTATTCCTAAAATGGTGATTTCGAATAGAGACGTAAAATTTACATCTTCTTTTTCGAAAGAATTGTTTGCAGGGTTAAATACTAACTTGAATTTCATCACGAGTTATCATCCACAAATGGATTGGGAGACTGAACGAACAAACCAAATCATAGAAGATATGATCCTCATGTACGTAAGAAAAACACCAAGCAAGTGGCAATACTACCTGCACTGGGTAGAATTTGCATACAACAATGGGTACCAAACCTCTGCTAAAATGACCCCTTTCGGGGTACTATACGACGGAAAGTATATGACTCTAATTAGTTGAGATATCCTAGTTGAAAGACTCATGGTTGGACCAGAGATGCTCCAGGAAATGGAGAACACTATAAGAAAAGTATAACAGAACTTAAAAGAGGCACATGACAGACAAAAAAGTTATGCAAACCAGAAAAGAAGACACTTGGAATTTCAAGTGGGAGACCATGTCTATTTAAAATTCAAAGCCCAAAAAATTTCACTAAAGTTAGGGAACTGTGCCAAGTTGGCACCCGGGTTTTGTGGGCCTTTCGATATCTTAGCTTGAATTGGACCCGTAGCATACCAAATTGCACTTCCTCTCAATCTAAAAATTCATAATGTATTTCATTTTTCTTTGTTAAAGAATTGTGTTCATGACCCTACTCATATGATTGATTGGAACTTGGTGCAGATGGAACCAGAAGGAAAGTTCCAAGCAAAACCTTTATGCATTCTCAACTGGAGAGAAATAGCACTTTGAAATAGAGCCCTCGCCCAGGCAAAAGTGCAATGGAATCGCTTTAGTCCTGAGGAGGCCACTTGGGAGTTGGAGGGAGCTTTGCAGAAATATCATCAAATCCTGTTACAAGAAAGGAAAAAACATTGAGGATAGTGTTTTATTGAAGGGGGAAAGGATTTAACATCCCCCAAAATAAAAAAATTTGAATTTGAAATTCTTAGGAAAATTATTTCCATTTTTGGTAAATTCGAAATTGGAAACTTTTTTCCATTTATTGCAATTCTAAATTTTCAATTTAGTTAATTGTATTTAATGATTATGACTGTTGGGTAGAGATCTGATTTGACCCAACTAACTACTTTACTATGACACTTGTATGAAACAAAATATTTTATAATTATTTCTGAACGAAAAATGGAACAACCATGTTAAAATTAGTTGGCCATGACTCCATGAGTGGGGAACATGTCGGAACTACCTCAGGGCTGATTGTTACAAGTGGAAAATCAAGAATCTAACCATTGAAAGCCCCTCAAAATCAAGGACTTGGAAAGCTATGAAAATTCCCAAAGGGGGAAAAGACCTAGGCAAAAAGGAATTTGGATAAATAGCATATGAGAGGAGGCAGGACGTTGCCTAGTATGTTGGGGAAAATTATTGATCTCTTGTTGTTATTAACACTAATTTCTGAGTGTGAGGCAAGGATAAGTTGTTGAAACTGAAGGACTATTGTTGAGGAGAATTTTTGAGTTAGCCCTCATGGATTCATGGTCAAGCTAGGGGGAGAACAGGACAAGTGATTTGGTTGTTTTGTTCTAAGGTTGGGAGGAACGTGGTTGTTCCATTTCTTATTTGAAAATTTTTCAGATATGTATTCCAACTATATTATCTGGATGAATATTATAAGGTTTAATAAATGAAATGATGCATCTGTTTAAATTATGAATAGTAATATTGCTATGGACGAAACCTGATTGAATATTTTTGAACTTAAGGACTAATAGAATGCCTCAAAAACAAGTTCTAAATGGATTAATTATGTTGGCTTATATTGCTGAGTGAATACTATTGTCATTAGATTTACTATCTGGAAGAATCTATCTGGTTAATCTTCCAGAAGAATAGTTCTGTAGATTATATTTTACGTTGTAATGAGACAAAACTGTAGGATAAACCCCCAGTTAATTGTATTTTTGCGGTGTAAACTATCTATGTGCACAATATCAATGGAACCAAATTTTGTAGGTATATATGTATAGATGTTTGAACTATTTTTCTACAATAGAAATGCTAATTATATACATACATGTACACATATTATATAGTGAATATATAAATTGTTCTAATAGATATGTAGAACCAATTGTGCAACAAAGTACAAATAGAATGGTATTGTATATATAGTAATGTAATGGTCTCATGAATAATGATATAGTAATGTTCTATATATATCATTCATTCATATATACAATAATAAGGTTTAATCATTATACTCTGCCATAAAAGTAAGTTACAGAGATGAATCACCAGCTATCATTAAATAAACAAATCTTCACCCACAGTGATAACTTTTTAATTTAAATCTTATCAATCCTTAGCCGCCTAGGGCACTCCTTGAGAGGGGCGAGATGGAACCTGAATACCTCTTATGCATGTGGTAAGTATCAGAATCCATGACTTTCGTATGGGGGAAATCCCTACGCGAGATTTCAAAAACAACATTAATATTATTCAACAGAGATAAGACAAATATAACTTAAAATAAAAAGGATTAATAATAGGAAGGGTTATGCAGAGTCGCACTTAACTTGTGATTGAGGAGTCTGGTATCCATTACCTCTTGCGTTGGCTTGAGAAAATGTCTCAGAATGAAGGGGGAGAGGGGCCCAAGACGTCTTGATGGGTACCCTCGCAAACACATGGTCCCATCATTAGCATTGATTACCAAAGAAAATAAATCGAAACTCTTCAGGAAATAAGTAAACAAAATGACATTAACAATGAAGTTCGAGCTACATGGTTCGTGTAGCGAGGGAAGGTCAGATACATTATTTTAAAATGAAAACATTGAATTAAAAGCTGCAAGTCAATAACACCATCAAAATATAGATAGCATTGATAGAGAGGAAGCTTAATAAAATAAAGAAACATAGAGTCAACATTCTTGCCGAGTCACCAGGATCGAATGGTTGTTGTTACATACACAAACATTAAAGAATCAGATCGAAAAATATGACTCAAAATTAAATACAGTTTCCAAAGAAGCACATTTTATAGAACATATCCCTAACAAATTTATTCGATACACAGAATTCCCAAACGTTCATTTAGATATGACTATGTTGAATGGAAATAAAGAGATCTTGTTGAGGGAATTTTATAGCTGTAAGAATCATCTGATAGTAGGGAAAACAGAGGACCCCAAGTAAAAACTCAATACGAAATGCCCAACCAAGACTGAAACACTATTAAAAATCTATCGATTGGAATTTCCTTAACTGTTATAGAATATAATATGTAGTTTACGACATGGTTCCCACCCTATCGCTTCAACTTATGGGTGCGAGTCCTTGTGAAGTCTCATAGAGACTCAACAAAAAATAATGGTTCAAAACAATGAAGAAGAGTAGGGGATGACTATTCCTAAGGGTAAACTGCATACAAAAACTATACATGTAAAAACTCGTTGGAAATGAAAATAAAAGAGTATAATGTTGAATCGCTCGGAAGGATTGAGGATAAAGAAAAACGACAGTGAAACCATATCAGAATATCAGAACATTGTGAAAATTACCAGGGCTGTCGGATAGGGGTGTCTGCCTCCAGCAAGGATGTCCTCCAAGTCACCACTCCCTCACCGAGAAACTAAAATGTAGAGCTAAATTCAGAGAACTTCACAAAAATGACAAAAGTAAAATCTATTGTAACCTTAAGAAACTCACACCACGCAGAGTGAATGAAGATGGTATGATAGGAGGTGATGGCCATGTGATGGAATCAATTTGGCATGTTCATATTGGATGGAGAGTTAAGTGATAACCCTTGTTATTCATATATATAAGGCCTCCATTAATGGGTAGTCCAGAGGCTTAACTCTTGTCTGATAGAACCTTTCCCTTCACATTAATGGAATATGAAACAAAGAGAGTTAGTTTGTAAATCGACTGACCATGAACTGTTAAATATAATTGATGTAAGTCCAGTTAGTACAATGCTAGAAAATATAGTGTTCAGTTGAGACATCGAACAACTTAGGTACAGTTAACGAGTTGTTAGAATTGAGTTTTATTATTATTAAAACCTTTATGTAAATGGTAACCAAGAGATCTTTAACCAACCGTTAATTAGATGGGGATTTCGTTCGATGAATTTGGCCTTGCAAGGAAAGGCCAAAGGCCTTATGTTAAACCAACACTTCGCCAAGGTGTGTAACCTTGACCACAATACGTTATGCATAATGCATGAGTTTTGTTCTTATAGTCTTTTGAGTTTAACCTTGCGAGAAAGTATGGAAGTGTGTTACTAGAGGAGAGTTTAAGACCCTATCTCCTAAGCCTACTATAGTTCTAAGGTAATACAATATATATATATATATATATTAATGTTAGCATGACTTCCAAATTGAAAGAAAATGTTTAGAATGTGGGGTCTATCCACTTAGGAACTCTGTTCAATGTGTGTAATCTGGGTAGTAATGTCATCGTTGACAATCAGAACTTAAGAACACTTATCAGAGTTTAAAAATGGATTTAAAAGGCTACTTTATTTTAAATTATAAGTCTGTTTAAGGAATTGGATATTAATGTCCCTAAGAATTTTATTTTTTTTATCACAAATTTGAGGTACATTACAATATCGATTCGTGGTTTTGACTATATGCTCTGTGGATTTCTGAGGTTTTCTTCCCTAGTCCAGAACTGGGTTTTCCAACTGTGTGGAGGAGCATTTCCCTTATCACTTTTATGTCGTTGAGTCTTTCCCTTTCATTATAGATACATCGATATCGGGTAGCATTGTAATTTGTTTAGTGATATCCTCGGTCTGTTAATTTATGAGGGTAAAGTCTTGGTGCTCGTGAAGGTCCCGATTCATTTATTTTGAAGGGAAAAAATTGTTTTCTTTATATCCCTACCTTCTGAAATCACAGAATGTCTAAATTCCTGAGTATGTCAGTAACACTCAGCCTTTACTACATTTTTCCTGTCCCAAAAAATTGCACGGTAAAAATTTAAAGAACTCATGAGACAAATCTCTGCAATAGAGGTAATTTCATGAGCACTTATTTCCTGGCATGTTCAATTGAATTCGTCTCCTCCAAAATTGTAAATAATGTTCCTTTTAACCTACATTTATTTTACTTATTCTATGATGCCTTTGTACCAGTATGAATACAGTTTATGTCTCTCGTCATTTTAGCTTTATTCGGGGGCCTTTGGGACCTTGCCCTATTGTCCTAAAGATTTGAATGTCTTAACTGCTTTTATTAAATCGTATATAGGAAAGAAACTCATTTTTATTTATAATTCTATTTCTGATGTTAATTTCAAGAAGGTTTTGACTAAAGCGAGAATAAACTCGTAACCTCATTCTATGGCCAATTGGCAAATCCTGTGGATCCCATATTGACACTGTACATTCTTCATTATAACTGTTTGGATGCTGTATGATTATTCTCTTTATGAAAATATTGCTAAATGTTTGGTTTTATAAACTCTAATTACGGGCCCCTTTTGACTGTGAGTGTACCCATCAAGCGGTCCTTGGCCCCTCCACCCCCTTCGGGTTCGTGGATGACGTTCTCAAGGATGCAAGGAGGAAAATGACTTTTACTATAGACCAGAAGCTAAGTACAGTCTGAAAATTTTCTGCGTTGTCTCTTTTACAAATATTTTATCCTGGCAATTTAATTCTACACTCAACATAAGAATTTATGTTGCTTCCCACTAAATATTCAATGGAATTTTCTTGGTCTTATTACAGGGTTGGTGCACATGAAATTGACACAAAAATTGTCGCAACCCTCACGGTCCAACCCTACTCTCACCAGGACCTTCTTCGTCTATGGCCCAAAGAGTTCAAGACT